>CAUYON010147918.1:0-51939 GCA_963573935.1 Arctocebus calabarensis | reverse complement strand
GCTGTCATCCCCTGAGGGCCAGGTGTGGCCGAAATTTAGCAAAGCTTTCTCAGCGCTGGGCTTGGTGCCGCAGGGGACCGCCTCTCCACTTGGCCAGCCACCTTTTGGCTTACTTTCCTCTCACCGCTCCCGAGCCAGGTGAACAGTACAGGCCAGCGGCAGCCCTTGCCCTGTCAACACCCCTCAAGAAAGAGTCCGAGAATCTGGACTCCATGGGGGACAGACCTCCAGACCTCAGGGTGAGAGTGGAGGGGAGTACCGGGAGTTCCAACTTGCAAGTAGAGAGTATATACAGTTTTATACAGCTTTATGCCTGGCAGTAGAGTGTCGCGGCACCCGAGTAGGGGAAGGAGGTCCAGTTTTTAGAGGGTCTCTCCTGTGGGGTAGAGTGGGAGGACATCTGAACTCTGCTTGCTTGTTTGTATGGAGGTATGGTGTATACTGTGAGCTGTTCTCTTGGGGGAGGGGACTCTCGTCCACTTGGTGATGTCCTCTGTACCTTTTATTTGTATCCTTGGGGTCGCAGGTGGCTCCAGCTGGGTTGATGTGCATTCCTCGACCTCATCTCTTGGCTCAGCTCCAAACCGTTGGCTTTCTCGCTAAGTTTCTGTCCTTTAACTCTCCTTCTGGACAGGAGCATCTACAGAAAGCTGGCTACAGACTACTATCTTGGCTTCTCCCCCCCATTATTTTTTTTAAAGCACTATACAACATGAAATTTTCTTTCAACAGAGTTTTGGGGCAAAAGTCTTCAACAAACAAAACTAGAATATTTTTATATGTTGTTAATTTAACATAGTAGACTAAGCCCATTTTCACAGCCCATTCTTCCTCAAATTCCTGTAGAAGGACAGGAAGTAAAAAAGTTACAAAGGAAGTAACCCTATAATATAGAAAAGAGCATGTTAACAGAATAATTACACAGAGCAGAGTATTTGTAGAAGTGTGAATATTTGAGCCAGTAATTCTAGAGTAACACCAGAGAAGCTTTAAACAAGTACAGAACACAATATTGGTATGAGATCAAAAAGAAGTCTATATCACTAGTTAGTATCCCTTCACACACACATACATACCCCAAATATTATCATGTGTAGGTACACGCACACACAAACACACAGACTTTCTACAGTGATTGAAAACTTGGCATTTACCAACAGGCAAAATAACACTAAGCTTAAATTTTAACTAGTTTAAATAAACTACCTACACAGAACTAGGGCTCCAATTATGGCATGATATACTTAAATAAAGATATCTTCAGTCTAATGGTACTTAATGGATCATGGTACTTAAAGAGTACCATGATCTATGGCAGAATGTACTGGTATCACACACTCATGCACACTAAGTGATATTCTGCAAATTATTACCTGCTACCCATGTATACAGAGCTACACTCAAACTTACAAAGCAAAAAGACCAAACATAGAAATAGGTATACACACAATAAAATAATGAAAACCCACAGTAACTACTCATAATAATAAATTCTTAAATCTGAACAATAAAGTAATGATCACCACACAAAATAAATATGTTTAATATCTGAAAATAAGAATTCTAAACATGAAAAAAAGAAAATTGGTGGCTAAAAATTTATCACAGGATGTAATGACAAACGCAATTGATGAAGTAGGCAGTTTCAAATTATCATTCCCTCACAGACACATGAAATTCACGTCAGTAATATGAGAAACAGTTGAAGATTTATAGCAATGGAAAAGGCCAAATCAAAAACAAACAAACAACAGCAACAACAAAAAAAAAACTTGAAAATGGCAGACATTTTTGTGGTACTTTTTATCTGCACTAGCCTTACCCACTCCCCCACTCAAGGGTAATATTTAAGATAGAAGCCAATATGATCAATGTCAAACTTTTTTTCTTGGTCTCTCAGAGAACAGAAGACAATATTTACAAATTATTTTGTTTGTTCTAATTATTGTGCCGAGGGATACCTGAAGAAATAACACAGGTGCTCATCTCTATTTTGTCTTACTTGGAACATACCTGGGGGGAAATGTAGAAGACAGTGTTTAAAAATATTGTAAGGTGACTCCCCTGGCAATGGTGCGGGACCATGCCCAGCACTGCAGGGCCTCCACAGGCCCACCTGCAGGAAGGGACATCCCCAGCTCCGTGCCCCACACCTGCCGGGCCTCTGCAGGTCAGCCTTGTGCCAAGGACTCCACCTGCATGGCTTCACAGGCTGCACCCTCAGGGCCTCCGCACCACCACGCATGGACAGGAACTCTGCCAGCAATGTGCAGCCCCACACCATGCGCCTGGCAGGCCTCAGCACACATTCCTCCAGCCAGGGACTCCAGAAGCCACACAACACACGTCATCGGTCCTATACCTTCCCTGCCTGTGCACTGGCTCCATCCATCTGACTAGGGACTCTGGAAGCCACGGGACCAGGTTACTACCTCTGGAGCCCTCCCTGTCTCTGCATGGAGCCCTCCTCCTCACCAGAGACTGCTGGAGCCATGGGCTTTCTTTGCCAAAGTCACTGGGTGCATGGCACTCATGGAAAAGTGTGAACCATCTTCTGCCCTGCTGCTCTAACTGGAGGGTGCCACACTTCAGAGCTGCTCCTGCAGCCAGAACTCCCTGGTTGGGGAAGTCCTAGAGGAACTATACAGGGTCACACCCTACAAAGTTCCAGAAATAACAGAGTGACCCCCCAGGGTCTAATTGTGGAGAGACACCTCCCCAACTCTGTGGATGGCCAGAGGCAGTGGTGAAAAACAATCATGGAGCGGAATCAAAGGAAAAATTCAGCTAATATGAATAATCAGAGTAGATCGACTCCTCCAAGGAACGACAAGGTAGACATAGCTAAAGAACCCATGCATTAAAAAAATGGCTGAGATGTCAGAAATCAAATTCAGAATCTGGATAGCAAATAAGATCAACGGAATGGAAGAAAAGATGAAATTTGAATTTCAAGCAGTAATCCAAACGATGTCTCAAGAATCCAATGAATTCAAACACAAAATGACCAAAGATTTTGACACTTTGAGACAAGAATTTTCAGCCCTCAAATATCTGAGAAGTATAGTATAGTCCTTGAGTAACAAAATGGAACAAACAGAAGAAAGGATTTCTGACATTGAAGACAAAGCTTTCAAACAGATCACACTTTCGGAGATCTCTGGGATAATTCAAAGAAAACCAATATTCGCCTCATAGGAATCCCTAAAAGGCATGTAGCAGCTTCACAAGACACAGCGTCTCTTCTTGAGATTATGAAAGAGAACTTTCTAGACATGCCAAGATAGTCTGAAATTCAGATAGCAGACAGTTTTAGAACTTCAGCATGGCTCAGACTGAATGAGATATCACGCAAACACACCATAATCAATTTCACTGAAGTTAATATGAAGGAGAAAATTCTGAAAGCAACCAGACATAAGAAAACCATTAACTACGAAGGGAAGAACATTAGAATAACTTCAGATCTCTCTGCTGAAACCTTTTAAGCTAGAAGAGGATGGTCATTGACCTTTAATCTCCTAAAACAAAATAACTTTCAACACAGGATCCTGTATCCAGCTAAACTGAGTTTTTATTTATAATGGAGAAATTAAGTAATTTAATGAAATCCACATGCTGAAGAAATTTGCTATAACTAAAGCAACTCTCAGGATATTCTCAGACCTATCTTCCATAATGACAGGTGTAATCCTCCATCACAAAAGTAAACTAACTGAGACCTTTTGATCAAATATCAACTTCCACAGTAGGGAAGGGATTAAATAGGTCCTCTGGAATTTTGAAAGACTTTTCATTATTTTCAATTAATGTGAATGGTTTAAATTATCCTCTAAAGAGGCACAGGTTGGATGACCAGATACAAAAAGGACAGATATATTCTGCATACAAGAATCTCATCTTACCTTAAAAGATAAATATAGACTCAAGGTGAAGGGATTGTCATCTATATACCAGGCAAATGGAAAGCAGAAAAAAGCAGGTGTTGCAATACTATTTGCAGATACAGTAGACTTTAAACCAACAAAAATAGGAAGGATAAGGATGGACACTTCATATTTGTTAAAGGTACTACTCAATGTGATGAAATTTCAATTACTAATATTTATACACCCAACCAGAATGCACCTCAATTTATAAGAGAAACTCTAACAATCATGAACAAGTTGATTACCTCCAGCTCCATGGTAGTTGGATATTTTAACACCCCTAGGGCAGTTCTGGCTAGATTCTCTAATAAGAAGCTAAGTAAAGAAACTTTAGATTTAAACTTAACCTTTCAAAATCTGGATTTAACAGACACCTACAGAACATTTCATCTCCAAAAAACTGAATTCACATTCTTCTCATCGGCCCACAGAACATACTCCAAAATCGATCACATCCTAGGTCACAATAATAACCTCAGAGAATTTAAAAATATAGAAATTATCCCTTGCATATTTTTAGACAATCTTGGAATAAAAGTTGAACCTAATCACAACAGGAATCTGTATACTCATACAAAAACACGGAAGCTAAATAATCTTATGTTGAATGATAAATGGGTCATAGATGAGATTAAGAAAGAAATTACCAAATTTTTGGAACAAAATGACAATGAAGACATGAATTATCAGTACCTATGGGATACTGCAAAAGCAGTCCTAAGAGGTAAATTTATAGCACTGCAAGCGTTCCTTAAGAAAACTGAAAGAGAGGAAGGAAACAACTTAAAGGGACATCTTAAGCAACTGGAGAAGGAAGAACAATCCAATCCCAAACCAAGCTGAAGAAAAGAAATAACCAAAATTATAGCAGAATTAGATGAAATTGAAAAGAAAAGAATTATACAACAGATCAATAAATCAAAAAGTTGGTTTTATGAAAAGGTCAAGAAAATAGATGAACCTTTGGCTAACCTAACCAGGAAAAATTAAAAAAGAGTAAAATCTCTAATTTCATCAATCCAAAATGGTAAAGATGAAATAACAACAGACTTCTCAGAAATTCAAAAAATCCTTAACAAATATTACAAGAAAATTTATTCTCAGAAATATGAAAATCTGAAGGAAATTGACCAATACTTGGAAGCACACCACCTACCATGACTTAGCCAGAACGCAGTGGAAATGTTGAACAGGCCTGTATCAAGTTCTGAAATAGTATTAACTATACAAAATCTCCCTAGAAAGAAAAGCCCAGGACCAGATGGCTATATGTCAGAATTCTACCAAATCTTTAAAGAAGAACTAGTACCTATAGCACTAAACCTCTTTTGAAATTTAGAAAAAGAAGGAATACTATCCAACACATCCCATGAAGCAAACATTACCTTGATCCCTAAACAAGGGAAAGACTCAACAAGAAAATAAAATTATAGATCAGCATCACTAATGAATATTGATGCAAAAATATTCAACAAGATCCTAAAAAGCAGAATCCACAACACACCAAACAAATTATTCACCATGACCAAGTGGACTTTATCCCAGGGTCTCAAGGCTGGTTCAATATATGTAAATCTATAAATGTAATTTAGCACATAAACAAATTAAAAAATAAAGATCATAGGATTCTCTCAATTGATGGAGAAATATCTTTTCCCAATATCCAGCATCCCTTCATGATCAGAACACTTAAGAAAATTGGTATGGAAGGGAAATTTCATAAACTAATAGAGGCCTTCTACAGCAAACCCACAGCCAATATCATATTGAATGGAGTTAAATTGAAATCATTTCCAACTTAGATCAGGAATCAGGCAAGGTTGACCATTATCTCCTCTGCTTGTCAACATTGTAATGGAAGTTTTAGCCATTGCAATTAGGGAAGAAAAGGCAATCAAGGGTATCCACATAGGGTCAAAAGAGATCAAACTTTCACTTTTTGCAGATGATATGATTGTATATCTGGAAAACACCTGGGTTTCTACTACAAAACTTTTAGAAGTGATCAAGTAATATAGCAATGTCTCAGGCTACAAAATCAACACCCATAAATCTGTAGCCTTTATATATACCAATAATAGCCAAGCCAAAAAACCAGTCAAGGACTCCATTAATTTTGCAGTAGTGCCAAAGAAGATGAAATATTTGGGAGTTTACTTAACAAAGGATGTGAAAGATCTCCATAAATAGAACTATGAAACATGAAGAAAAGAAATAGCTTAAAATGTTAACTAATGGAAATACATACCATGCTCATGGCTGGGAAGAATCAACATTGTTAAAATGTCTATACTACCCAAAGAAATATATAATTTTAATGCAATTCTTATTAAAACTCCATTGTCATACTTTAAACATCTTGAAAAAATAATACTTCGTTTTATAGGGAATCAGAAAAAAACCTCCAATAGCCAAGACATTACTCATAAGTAAGAACAAAGTCGGAGGAATCACACTACCAGACCTAAGACTGTACTATAAATTGATAGTGATCAAAACAGCCTGGTACTGGCACAAAAACAGAGAGGTAGATGTATGGAACAGAACAAAGAACCAAGAGATGAACCCTGCTTCTTACCGTTATTTGATCTTTGACAAGCCAATTAAAAATATTCAGTGGGGAAAAGACTCCCTATTTAACAAATGGTGCTGGGTGAACTGGCTGTCGACCTGTAGAAGAGTGAAACTGGACCCACACCTTTCACCATTAACTAAAATAGACTCTCACTGGATTAAATATTTAAATTTAAGACATGAAACTATAAAAATGCTAGAAGAAAGTGCAAGGAAAACTCTTTTAGGAATTGGCTTGGGTGAATATTTAATGAGGTTGATTCCCCAGGCAATTGAAGCAGTATCAAGAATACACTACTGGGATCTGATCAAACTAAAAAGCTTCTGTACAGCCAAGAACATAGTAAGTATAGCAAGAAGACAGCCCTCAGAATGGGAGAAAATATTTGCAGGTTATGCCTCCAACAAAGGTTTAATAACCAGAATCCATAGAGAATTCAAACGTATTAGCAAGAAAAGAACAAGTGATTCCATCTTAGGATGGGCAAAGGGCTTGAAGAGAAACTTCTCTAAAAAAGACAGGCACATGGCCTACAGACATGTGAAAAAAATGCTCACCATCCTTAATCATCATAGAAATGCAAATCAAAACTACTTTGATATATAACGTAACGCCAATAATATTAACCCACATAACTAAATCCAAAAACTAGAGATGTTAGTGTGGATGTGAACAAAAGGGAACACTTCTACACTGATGGTGGGAAAGCACACTAACATGTACCTTTTGGAAGGATGTTTGGAGAATACTTAGAGATCTAAAAATAGACCTGCTTTTCGATCCTATAATTCCTTTACTGGGTTTATACCCAGAAGACCAAAAATCACATTATAACAAAGACATCTGTACCAGAATGTTCACTGCAGCCCAATTCATAATTGCTAAGTCATGGAAGAAGCCCAAGTGCCCATCGACCCACAAATGGATTAATAAACTGTGATACTTGTATATCATGGACTATTACCCAGCCTTGTAAAAGATGGAAGCTTTCCTCTTTCATGTTTACATGGATGGAGCTGGAACATTTGCTTCTTAGCAAAGTATCCCAAGAATGGAAGAAAAAGTATCCAATGTACTCAGCCCTACTATGAAGCTAATTTATAGCTTTCATATGAAGGCTATTACCCAACTATAGCACAAGAATATGGGGAAAGGGGTAACGGAGGATAGAGGAGGGGTTAGGTTGGGGTGGAGGGTAGGTAATTGGTGGGGCCACACCTATGGTGCATCTTAGAAAGGTACAGGCGAACCTTACTAAATGCAGAATACTAATGTCTTCATACAATAACTAAGAAAATGCCATGAAGTCTATGTTAATCAGTTTGATGAAAATAGTTCAGATTGCATATGAAACAAGCACATTGTATCCCTTGATTGCACTAATGTACACCACTATGATTTAATAATAATAAAAGAACTATTCATAAAAATTATATTGTAAGGTGATCCAAAACAAACAAAAAAATCCAAAAGCTGCTCAAGCCAAAATATTACAACAACAACATAAAATAAAATCTATATCCTGGAAGGAAAGGCTGGGGAATGCTTTTTGGGGGCAATTAAGGCATTTCAAAATACTGTGTACACCTTTAAAAGCCACACATATGCCCAGGAACAACTCAGGCACACCAAAGATTTGAGAAAACTTTAAGCTTTCATCATGGAGTGGTATGTGATCCTAGTGCTCATAGGAAATGAAGGCTGAAACAAAATTATAAATGGCATAGATAAGAGTAAAACAAAAAATTAGTGTCTCAATGCACATCAAATAAATCTGAAAAATGGTTTTTGTTGCCTTGTATTTTTCTTTTAAATCTTCTGGTAGTCAAAGATATTTCAGTCAAAACACTGGATGGACACAAGCTAAGCCATGAACTCAATCAAGAAGAACAAAGCCTGGGGAAGAGAGATAAATTGATATCCGGAGATTACACATTATAATATTTGAATGTGTAATTTTCAATAAAAATTTCACAAACTACACAACAAAGGAAAGCATTGTCCCTGAAAGTACAAAAGCTAATTGTCATAAACTGCTCTTAAAGAACCCTGGATTTTGGACTTATTAGACAAATACTTTAAGTCAACTCTTTTAAATAAGTATTAAAGAACTGGACGCATATGAGGACAATTAATTATTAGATAAAAAACTATATCCAAACAAAATTAAGTAATCAATAAAAAGATAAAAATAGAGGAAAACCTTGTCTGGTTCTAGTTCTAAGAGGAAAAGCTTTTAGTTTAACTATATTCAGTAAAATACTAGTTGTGTGTTTGCCATAGATGGCTTCGCTCAGTCTAAGAAATGTGCCGCCAATGCCTATATTCTTCAGTGTTCTAATCAGAAAAAGATGCTGAATTTTATCAAATGCTTTTTTTTCTGTATCTATTGAGAGGATCATGATTTTTGTTTCTGCTTCTGTTGATATGGCAAATTGCATTTCTGGATTTGCATATGTTAAACCAGCCTTGCATCCTGGGGGGAAATCTACTTGATCATGATGTATGACTTTTTAAATGACAAGCTGTAGTCTATTGGCTAGGATTTTGTACAGAATTTTTGTATCTATATTTATGAGTGAAAGTGGTCTGATATTCTCCTATTTAGTTGGATCTTTTCCTGGTTTTGGTATCAGGGTGATGTTTGCTTCATAGACTGTGTTGGGGAAGATTCCTTCCACCTCATTTTTTAGAATAATTATTGCAGTATGGGAATATGCTCTTCTTTGAAGGTTTGATGGAATTCACATGTGAAGCCATCTGGACCGAGGAATTTATTTGTTGGAAGATTCCTTATTGTTTCTTTGATCTCTGTGGTTGAAATTTGTCTGTTCAAGAGACCTATTTTTTCCAGATAAGTCTATGGATTGGGTGTGATTCCAAATATTGATCCATTTCCTTCACATTGTCAAATTTATGGGCATAGAGTTTCTCATAGTATTCAAGATAATCTCTTGCGTCTCTGGGGCATGTGTTGTTATTTCCCCTTTATCATTTCTGATTGAGTTTACTAGAGATTTTACTTTCGTATTTCTAGTTAGTTTATCCAAATGTTTAGCAATTTTATTTATTTTTTCAAAAAAATTCTCCATCTTTCATTAGTTTGCCGAATGATTCTTTTGTATTAAATTTCACTAATCTCTGATTTAATTTTAAATATTGCTTTCCTTCTGCAGGGTTTTGCCTTATATTATTCTTCTTTTTCCAATTCTATAAGATGGATTGTGAGTTTGTTGATGTACTTTCTTTCTGTTTTTCAAATATAGGTATCTAAAGTGATAAAATTTCCTCTCAGGATTGCTTTTGCTGTATCCCACAGGTTTTGGTAGCTTGTGTCTTCATTGTCTTGCTCAAGGATGTTAAATAATTTTTCCTTCACCCCTTCTGGAACCAAACTATTATTCAGCATAAGATGGTTTAATTTGTGTTAAGACATTTATAATTGACATTTAGTAAATTTCACATGTATCCTTGTAAGATGCTCCGTAGGTGTGGTCCCACAAATTACCCTCCCTCCTCCCCTTTTTTCCCCTCCCCTTCTATTGCCTCTCCCCTTTCCTCTTCTTTTTGGGCTATAATTGCATTAGAGCTTTCATATGAATGCTATAAAATGGTTTCATAGTAGGACTGAGTACATTGGATAACTTTTCTTCCATTCTTGAAATACTTTGCTAAGAAGATATGTTCCAGTTCCATCTATGTAAACATGAAAGAGGTAAAGTCTCCAATTAAGGCTGCAATATTCCATGGTGTATATACTACAATTTATTAATGCATTTGTGGGTCGATGGGCACTTGAGCTTCTTCCATGACTTAGCAATTATTAATTGGGCTGCAAGAAACCTTCTGATACAAATATCTTTGTTATAATGTGATTTTTGGTCTTCTGAATATATACCGAGTAAAGGAATTGTAGGATCAAATGGTAGGTCTATATTTAGAGCCCTAAGTGTTCTTTAAACATCTTTCCAAAAGGAACATATTAGATTGCATTCCCACCAGCACTGTATAAGAGTTCCCTTTTTTTCACATCCATGCCAATATCTCTTATTTTGGGATTTTGTGTAGTGGGCTAATCTTACTGGAGTTAGATGATATCTCAAAGTGATTTTGATTTGTATTTCTCTGATGATTAAAGATGATAAGCATTTTTTTTATATGTCTCTTGGACATGCACCTGTCTTCTTTAGAGAAGTTTCTCTTCAAGTACCTTGTCCACTCTGAGATGGGGTCACTTGTTCTTTTCTTGCTAATACACTTGAGTTCTTTGTGGATTATGGTTATTAAACCTTTGTCAGAGACATAATGTGCAAATATATTCTCTGAGGTCTGTCTGCTTGCTTTACATTCTTGACTGTGCAGAGGCTTATTAGTTTGATCAGGTCCCAGTAGTGTATTTTTTTGGTGTTGCTTCAATTGCCCCACGGGTCCACCTCATAAAATATTCACCCAGGCCAATTTCTTCAAGTGTTTATCCTTCACTTTCTTCTAGTATTTTTATAGTTTCATGTTTTAAGTTTAAATCTTCAATCCAGTGAGAGTCTATCTTAGTGAATGCTGAAAGGTGAGGGTCCAGTTTCAGTCTTCTACAGGTTGCCAGCCAGTTCACCTAGCACCATTTGTTAATGGGAATCTCTTCCCCATTGAATGTTTTTAATTGGCTTGTCAAAGATAAATAACAGTAAGTAGCTGGGTTCCTCTCTTGGTTCTCTATTCTGTTACATATATCTGCCTCTGTTTTTAATCCAGTACCATGCTGTTTTGGTGACTATTGATTTATAGTATAGTCTGAGGTCTGGAAGTGGGATTCCTCCTGATTTTTTTTTCTGAGTAATGTCTTGGACATTCAAGGTTTTTTCTGATTCCATGCAAAATGAAGTATTATTTTTTTGAGGTCTTTGAAGTATGACAGTGGAGCTTTAGTATAATTGCATTAAAAATGTATATTGTTTTGGGTAGTATGGTCATCTTAACAATCTTGATTCTTCTCAGCCATGAGCATGGTATGTTTTTCCATTTGTTAACATATTCAGATATTTCTTTTCTTAAAGTTTTATAGTTCTCCTTATAGAGCTCCTTCATGCCCTTTGTTAAGATGTGGAAACTCCCAAATATTTCATCTTCTTTGGCACTAATGTGAATTTAATAAAGTCCTTGACTATTTTTTCAGCATGACTATTGTTGGCATATATAAAGGCTGCAGATTTATGAGTATTAATTTTGTAACCTGAGATGCTGCTGTATTCCTTGATCACTTCTAAGAATTTTGTAGTGAAATCCCTGGTGTTTTTGAGATTCTGTGAAGAGTGAAAGTTTGATCTCTTCTGACCCTATGTAAATACTCTTTATTGCCTTTTCTTGTCAAATTGAGATGACTAAGGCTTCCATTACAATGTTAGAAAGCAGCGAAGACAATGGGCTACCTTCCCTGGTTCCTGATCTGAGTGGAAATGATTTCAATTTTACTCCATTAAATATGATGTTGGCTGTGGGTTTGCTATAGATGGCCTTTATCAGTTTAAGAAAAATCCCTTCTATACCAATTTTTTAAGTGTTTTGATCAAGAAAGGGTGCTGGATATTATCAACAGCTTTTTCTGTATTAATTGAGAGAATCATAAGTTCTTTGTTTTTTAATTTGTTTATGTGATGAATTATATTTATAGATTTACATGTATTGAACAAGCCTTGAGATGCTGAGATAAAACGCACTTGGTCATGGTGTATGATTTGTTTGATATGTTGCTAGGATCTTGTTGAATATTTTTGTATCAATATTCATTAGTGATTTTGGTCTATGTTTTTCTTTTTTCTTTTCTTTTCTTTTACTTTCTATTTTTTTGCTATTTTTGGCCAGTGCCGGTATTGAAACCGCCACCTCCGACATATGGGGCCGGTGCCACACTCCTTTGAGCCACAGGCCCTACTCAAAATCATTCTTTTTTCTTTTTTTCTTTTTTATTTTTTTGTTGTTGTTGCAATTTGGCCTGGCCGGGTTTGAACTCGACACTCTCGGGATATGTGCCCTACTCACTGAGCCACAGGCACCACCCTATAATTTTCTTTTTTGGGGGGTCCTTTCCTGCTTTAGAAATCATAGTGATGTTTGCTTCATAGATTGTGATGGGTAGTATTACTTCTTTTTCTAAATTTTGGAAAAGGTTGAGTAATATAAGTACTAGTTCCTCTTTAAAGGTGTGGTAGAATTCTGATGTGAAGCCTTCTGCTCCTGGGCTTTTCCTGTTAGGGAGATTTTGTATAGTTGATGCTATTTCAGAACTTGAAATGGGCCTGTTCAACATTTTCACTTCATTCTGGCTAAGTCTAGGAAGGTGACATGCTTCCAAGTATTGACCTATTTTTTTCAGATTTTCCTATTTGTGAGAATGGAGTTTCTTATAATATTCATTGAGGAGTTTTGAATTTCTGAGGAGACTGTTGTTATTTTGTCTTTACCATTTCTGATTGATGACATTAGAGATTTTACTCTTTTTTTCCTGGTTAGGTTAGCCAATGGTTGATCTATTATATTGACCTTTTCAAAAAACAACTTTTTAAGTTATTGATCATTTGTATCATCCTTTTGTTTTAAATTTCATTTAATTATGCTCTAATTTTGGCTATTTCTTTTCTTCTTCTGGGTTTGGGATTGGAATATTCTTCCTTTTCCAGTTGCTTTAGATGTCCCATTAAATTGTGAACTTCCTCTCTTTCCTTTCTCTTGAGGAAGCCTTGCAGTGCTATAAATTCCCCCCTTAGGACTGCCTTTATGGTATCCCAGTGGTTCTGGGAATTGGTGTATTCATTGTCATTTTATTCCTAAAAATTTGGTAATTTCCTTTTTACTCTCATGTATAACTGAGCTATTATTCAGCATATGGCTATTTAGTTTCCACATTTTTGTATATGTATGCAGATTTCTGTTGTTTAGAGTTCAACTTTTATTTCCTGATGGTCTGCAAAGATGCAAGGAATTATTTCTATTCTTTTAAATTTGCTGAGGTTAGACTTGTGATCTATGATGTGACCAATTTTGGAGTATGTTTTGTGGACTGTTGAGAAGAATATGTATTCAGTTTGTTAGGATGAAATGTTCTGTAGATGTCTGTTAAATCAAGATGTTGAATGGTTAAGTTTAAATCTAAAATTTCTTTGCTTAGCTTCTTTTTAGAGGATCTATCCAACTGCCAAAGGAGTGTTAAAATCTCCAGCTATTACAGTGCTGGAGGATATCAAGTTGCTTATGTCTGTTAGAGTCTCTCTTATAAATTGAGGTGCATTCTGGTTGAGTGCATAAAAGTTAACAATTAAAATCTCATCACGTTGAGTGTTACCCTTAACAAATATGAAGTGACCATCCTTATCTTTACTTACTTTTGTTGATTTAAAGCCTATTGTATCTGTGAATAAAATTGCAATAACTTATTTTTTCTGATTTCCATTTGCCTGAAATATAGATGATCATCCCTTCACCCTGAGTCTATATGTATCTTTTAAGGATATGATGAGATTTTCGTATGCAGCTAATATGTGGCCTGAGTTTTTGTATCTAGTCAGCCAACCTGTGCCTCTTTAGAGAACAATTTAAGCCATTCATATTAATTGTAAATATTAATAAGCCTGGTAGAAGTTTGGGTATCAAGTTTTTTTAAAGGATTTTTAATCCTTTTGCCACTGTGGAAGTTGGAATTGAATCAAAAGTTTCCATGTGAGTTTACTTTTGTGGTGAAGGATTGTGCTGGTCATTATGGAGGATAGGTCTGAGAATATCATGGAGAGCTTCTTTAGTTGTTACAAATTTCCTCAACATGTGAATGTCATTGAAGTATTTAATTTCTCTATCATAAATTAAACTAAGTTTGTTGGATAGAGGAGCCTGGGTTGAAAGTTATTTTGTTTTAGGAGATTAAAATTTGATGACCCCACCCTCTTTTACCCCGAAATGTTTCAGCAGAGGTCTGCAGGCATTCTAATGTTCCTTTCCTTGTAGGTTATGATTTTCTTACATCTGGCTGCTTGCAGAATTTTCTCTTTCATTTTTAACTTTGGCAAATGTAATTATAATTTGTCTAGAAGATGTCTTTTTCAGATTGAGTCATACAGGTGTTCCAAAACTGTCTGCTATCTGAATTTCAGAGTCTTTTGGCATGATTGGGAAGTTCTTCGTTAAATCATAAAGTAGAGCAACTGTGTCTTTTGTAGTCACCTCATCAACTTCAGGAATTCCTATGAGGAGAATATTCATTTTCTTCTAAATATCCCAGACCTCTCTGAGAGAATGATCTGTATTTGTTCTCCACTTCTCTTCCTCTTTGAGTGTTTGGTAGCACTCAAAAGCGTTGTCTTCAATGTCAGAAATCCTTTCTTCTGCCTGCTCCATTCTGTTACTGAGTGATTCTACTGTATTTCTCAGATCTTTGAGGGCTGCAATTTCTTGTCTCACTGTGTCAAAATCTTTGGTGATTTTGTCTTGAATTCATTGAATTCTAGAGAAAACTTTTGAATTGCTCCTTGAATTTCTAATTCCAATTTCACCTCAATTCTATTAATTTTATCTGCAATCCAAATTCTGAATTCAGTTTCTGACATCTCAGCCATTTGTTTTTTGAATGGAATCTTCTGTTGTGTCTGTCATGTCATTCCTTAGGTTAGAAGATCTACTGTGCTTATTCATTTTACTGGAGTTTTTCTGCGGATTCCTCCCCATAATTATTTCACACTGTTTGGCTAGATGAGCAGATAAAGTGAAGTTGAGTTGGGAACTACTGGAGATTAAAGAAATTTATCAACCCTTTGCCCAAGAGTTGGGACTGGTGTCTGTATCTTTTCTGCTATAGCCTTGAAGAGGATCCGTACAGTGCTACGGCCTGAGACACTGGGGACCTGCTTGGTATGGTGGGTCTAATTGGCCCTGTCTTATTTTCAGCTGGTCTCTGTCCTACCCTAGTGAATTAGTTACTCTGGGTTGAAGTCTCAGCTGTTGAGAAATACCAGCAATTAGGTTACCCCATCCTCAATGAGCAAAAACTGGAAAAGGAATATCAAACCTTCCCACAACCACACTCCCAGGATACCACTTTAGATAGTCCTTTGGTGATTGACCCAGCTCAATTGGTCCAGATCAATTGTCCCAGTCAGCACTGGTCTCAAGTGGGAGAGTTCAAATAGTGTCTAGCATCCAGATAGCACAGGTCTACTGGGATCTCAAGTCTGTCTCACTCCATTCGGTGCTCCTTGAGGTCAGAAGGACCCACCCAGCAAATGAATTAGTCTGGGAACCTTGATGCTTCCTTCCCTACCTTGCACCTCTGTCACACCCAGTCACCGGTGACCCCACAGGACTGTGACCCAGTTCCCTCCAATGAGCAGATGCTCCAGGGAATTGTGCCTGTCTGAGTCAAAGGGAGATCTATGTCTCCTCAGCCAGGCCACTACTCTCTACCACTATCTGGGAGGGGGAGATGAGACCTGACAACTTTGGGTGCTTAATGGAGGCTGGGGAGTTTCACTCAGTTCCAGCCCCTCCCCTGATTGATGTTGCTGACATAACAGAACAACTTCACAGAAATTGTTTGTTTCCCAGCTATGTTGCCCTGCATACCATGTGCTTTTGAGTTCACAGAAACTGTGACTCAGCTCCAGTCTATTCTGGTGCCCAGAGTTGGCATGCCTAACTTGGCTGCAGTCTATGTTGGGGCAGCAGTGGTTAGAGCTCACATTCAGCTCTCATTTTCTGGATCTCCCTGCTAGTCTTTGTCTAGCTATGATCCCCTATGGCCCAGGTGCTTCTTAGTCTCATTAAAGTAGCCCTTCTGTCTGGGCCCCGCCCTTGGAGTATACCATATCTGCACGTGCATATTCTAGTCTCCATCCCCACTGTGTCCTGCCCAGGTAGGACATACCCTTTACTCACAGGCCCTGCATTTCCAATCTAGATCTGTTCCACCAGTGGCTGCCACAGAAGAAGATGCCTGGCATCCTCTGGTTGCCCAGAGAGTCAGGGAGTGCCTCTCCATAATATCCCCAGGGGTGTGAGTCATATTATTCCCTCCCTTGCCACTGCTGCTATTTGCTGCAGGGCACTGCCTCTCCCTCTCCAGTATGGTTCCCTCATTTCACCGTCTTCTTATTCCTGTGATGCAGAATCAGCACAGACCAGCAACAGCCCACACCTTGACCGTACCTTTCAAGATAATGCCTCAAAATCTGGACTCCATGGGGGACAGGCTTCCAGACCTCAGGGTGAAAGTGGAGGGGAGTGCTTGGAGTTCAAAAATGCAGGAAGAGAATATATACCATTGTGTACAGTTTTATGCCTGGTGGCAGAGTGTCATGGCACTTTAGTAAGTCCTCTCTGGGGAAGGAGTTCCAGTTTTTTACAAGGTCTCTCCCATGGGATATAATAGGAGTGGATCTGAACTCTGCTTTCTTGTTCATATACAGTATACTGCAAGCCATTCCCATGGGGGAGGGGACTTCCATCCACTTGGTGATGGATTTTGTACCTATTTTTTATTTCCTTGGGGTTGCAGCTCACCTCAGCAGGGTTGATGTGTGTTTTTCAACCTTCTCTCTTGGCTCAGCTTCAAAGCATTGGCTTACCTGCTAAACTTTTGTCCTTTAACTGTCCTTCTGGATGGGAGACTCTGTGGAATGCTTGGTCCAGTAGGCCATTTTGCCTCCACCCCCCAGGTGCAGTGATTTGAGTCTCACCCTCAGACAGTCATCCTACGTTCAGAACTGGTAACAGACATACCACACTTCACGGGAACTGTTGCGGGGAGAATTTGTGAAACCTGCCTGTGAAGATTTTTTGAGATCCTTGGAATCAGAAGTTTGGCAGAGTCCAAGAGCCAACCAGGTCATCAGGCAAACATTAAGAACAATTTAAGCTGGGAAACAGGCATAAGCCTGGGAACCATTCACGGTGCCCCCTCTTGTCCATAAAGGATCTTGCAACATAAATATATTCCTACTAAAGTCAATCCCTATGACATATTGACATATATGTAGTCGTATGTTTGTTTATATGTGTGTATATATGTATATATATAATTTTGTTTCTTTTTGTTTTTTGGCGTTTTTTTCTTTTTTTCTTGTAGGAATTATTTTTAATTTTTAAAATTATTATGATCATTTTTTTCTCTGTTGCCTTTTTTTTTTTTTTAAGACAGTCTCACTATGTCACCCTCAGTGGCATACTGTGGCATCACAGCTCATGGCAACCTCTAACTCTCTTGGGGTGAGTGGTTCTCTTGCTTCAGCCTCCCAAGTGGCTGGGGCTACAGGCAAACACCACAGTAATGGGTATTTTTTGGCTGTGGTTGTCATAGATGTTTGGTGGACCCTGGGCTGTGTTTGAGCCTGCCAGCTCCAGTGCATGTGGCTGGTGCCCTGGCAGCTGGGTTACAAGTGCTGAGCCCTTGCTCCTTACTCTTATAGTTGCTGAGAGTGCTTTCATCAGGCTATTTGAGTTTTTCTTTTTTTTGTTTGTGTGTCTGTTTGTATATCTGTTTGTTTTTTCATTTTATTTTAATGGGCCTTGAGTTCTGCTAAATCCTTGGGTTGGCTATATTCCCTAACTCCAGTTTTTACATACATCAACAGCAAAGGGGAGTGGGTTCAGGCTGAAGCCATTTTCAAAAGAAGCTCCCATCCAGAGGGAGAGATAACAACTATAATGTATCCAACAAAGCTGAAGGGTGGGAGCTGAGCTGAGAAGAGATTGATAATTGCACGTCTTTTCTGCTGAGGGAAGCTGTGACTCCAACCTGTGACTCCAAATTTCAGGTACAGAACCCACGCCAAAGTGGATGTGCATCCATCTCCTCCCCCAAAAGTGTTGCTTGCTTGGTTGCCATGGGATCTCTACTAGTGAATGGCAAACTTATGTCCTCTTCTGTCAACCCAACCCATGGTAGTGAGTTGCTGGAAGCTGAGACTCCTTCTCCAGAGAGTCCCTACTGTGAGCCAGGGCATTCTCTGGTCTGGCATGAATTTTGAACAAATATTTCCCCTGCCATTTTGAACTCCCAGTTCAACCTTCTCCTTGGCCTGGCAGTCTAGAATCCCAACCCCTGCAGAGATAAGAATGTTTATGGTTATTTGTTAAGACTGGGAACTGCATGGTCTGAGGTAGTGTAGCTACACTGTAACTGTGAATCTGGTAACAGTGAAGAAAGACACAGGGGTGAAGGTGGCTGGCTTGGCTCTGAGAAAGTGCAACTCAACAGTGGGCAGAGGCTTGGGTCTCTGGACGACAGGTGGAGGGTAGGGAACTGCTGTGGCATGGGAACCCAAGTGGAGATTCCTCCTACCTAGCAACAGCATTAATAGAGCAATTATGCTGAAGTCAAATTATGGAGAGACACTTTCTCATTCTGTGGACTGTCAGAGGGCGCTAGACCTCACATTGCAGGGATACTAGAGGAGCAAAGCAGTTGGGGCAGAGGCACAATCTCTGAGGGTAAAAAACATTTGCTGCTTTGTTAACCTTTGGTTTGGGATGAGCTCACGTGGAACACTCCCCAGTTTCCACTGAGCACCT
Source organism: Arctocebus calabarensis (assembly GCA_963573935.1). Lineage (NCBI taxonomy): Eukaryota > Metazoa > Chordata > Mammalia > Primates > Lorisidae > Arctocebus > Arctocebus calabarensis. The sequence continues at coordinate 32,889 of CAUYON010147918.1, read as the reverse complement.
GAAGTGTCAGACTTCAACTCCCCAAGAAGGCAGGTGGCAGAGTGTGGTCTCCTGGCTTATGAGGCATTGATTTCCTTCTGACTCTGACAGGACCAAATCCCTGGGGCCTTTGCACATTGGAGGAACTGGGCCACAACTCAGTGGGTCTACCAGTGCTTGGTAGTGATGGAGGTGCAAGGTGGAGCAGGAGGCACCATTCCCCCTGGACTATTTTGCTGGAAGGGTCTTTCTGACTCCACACAGCACCGAAGTGAGTTTCACTTGAGCTGCCCATGAATCCGCACTACCTAGATGCTGGACTTTTGAACTCTCCAACCTGATTGGTGTTTGTGTTGACCAGGACAATGGGATTGGAACTTGTCATCTGGACTGATCATGCGGGGACACACCAAGGTTGTACCCTGGTTCATTTGTTGAGGGAGTGTGGAATTCTTCTCTTCTGTTTGTCAACTGTGGAGGTCAGAGTGCCTTAGTTGCTTATATATCTTCACAGCTGAGATTTCAGCCCAAAGTCACTGATTCACTAGGATTGGTCAGAGACTAGCTGAATACAGGCAGAGACACCTAGCCCCATAACACCAAGCAGGTCCCCGGAGTTTCAAGCTGTAGTACTGAATGGGACCTTCGTAAAGCTCTAAGAGAAAAGCCACAATCACCATTCCCAATTTTTTGATAAAGGGCTGATTAATTACAAATCTAGGAGCCCTCAATTCAATTTCACCCTACCAGGTTGTCTAGACAAATGGTGAAAAATAATCTTATGGCAGAATCAGTGGAAAATCTCTGGCAACATGAATAATCAGAGCAAATCAATTCCCCCAAGGAGTGACAAAGGAGACACAACAGAAAATCCCTTTCATAAACAATGGCTGAGTTGACAGAAATCGAATTCAGAATTTGAATTGCACATAAGATTAGCAGAATGGAGGTAATGTTGGAATTAGAAGTTCAAGGAGCAATTCAAAATTTGTTTCAAGAATTCAATGATTTCAAAGATAAAATAACCAAAGATTTTCACACATTGGGGAAAGAACTTGCATCCCTCAAAGCTCTGAGAAATACAGTTGAATCCCTCAGTAACAGAATGTTGCAGGCAGAAGAAAGGATCTCTGACATTGATGACAAAGCTTTTGAACACTCCGAAATGCTCAAAGAAGAAGAGAAGTGGAGAGCAAAAATGCTTCATTCCCTGAGAAAATTGTGGGTCCACTCCAAAAGAGCAAACATTCAATTTTAGGGATTCCTGAAGGAGAAGATGATGGCCCACAAGGCACAGATACTCTACCTCAAGAGATAATTGAGGAGAACTTCCCAAACATGGCAAGATATACTGAAATTCAGATAGCAGTCAGTTTCAGAACCCCAGCATGACTCAACCCAAATAAAGCATCTTCTAGCCATGTTGTAATTAATTTTGCCAAAGTTAATATGTAGGAGAAAATTCTGCCTGCAACCAGATGTAAGAAAATCATAACCTACAAGGGAAGGAATATTAGAATGACTGCAGAGCTCTCTGCTGAAACTTCTGAAAGCCAGAAGATGATGGTCATTGACCTCCAATCTCCTAAAACAAAACAAATTTCTACCTAGTACCCTGTATCCAGCTAAATTGAGCTTCATTTATGATGGAGTAGTTAAATACTTTAATGACATACACAAGTTGAAGAAATTTACCATAGCCAAACCAGCTCTTCAGGATATTCTCAGACTCATCCTCCATAATGACCAGCACAATGCTCTACCACAAAAATAAAGTCACTCTGAAATTCTTGCCCAAAACCTCATTTCCACAGTGGTGAGCACATTTAATATGTCCACTGGACTTTAGAAAAATTTGACACCCCAGATAATACCAGGCTTATCAATACTCTCAATTAATGTGAACATCTTAAATTGTTCTCATAAAATGCACAGATTGGCTGACTGGATACAAAAACTCAGGCCAGATATCTTCTGCATAGAAGAATCTCATCTTACCTTAAAGGATAAATATAGACTCAGGGTAAAGGGATGGAGATCTGTAATCAAGGCAAATGGAAATCAGAAAAAAAAGTAGGAGTTACAATTTTAATTGTAGATACATTAGGCTTTAAACCAACAAAAGTAAGGAAAGAAAAGGATTGTCCTTTCATATTTAAGAGAAACATTCAACATGATAAGATGTCAATTATTAACATTTAAGTTCCAAACCAGAATGCTCCTCAGTTAATAAGGGAGATCCTAACAGACAGGAGCAATTTAATATCTTCCAGCACCATAATAATAATTGGAGATTTTAACAACCCATTGGCAGTGTTGGATGGATCATCCAATAATAAACGAAGCTGAGAAATTTTAGACTTAAACTTCACCATAAAACAAACAAATTTAACAGACATCTACAGAATATTTCATTCTACAAAAATTGAATACACATTCTTCCATCAGCCCATGGAACATGCTCCAAAATTAATCACATCGTAGGTCACAAGTCTAACTTCAGTAAATCTAAAAGTATAGAAATTATTTTTTGTACTTTCTCAGATAATCAGAGAATAAAAGTTGAACTCACCAATAATAGGTATCTCCATACTCAAACAAAGACATGGAAACTAAATAACCTTATGTTTAATGACAGCTTGGTCATAGATTAGATAAGGAAGGAAATTGCCAAATTTTTGGAACAAAACAATAATGAAGACAAAAATTAACAGAACCTTTGGGATACTGCAAATGCAGTCATAATAGGAAAATTTATAGCATTGCAAGCCTTCCTCAAGATAAAAGAAAGAGAGGAAGTCAATAACTTAATGGGATATCTTAAGCAACTGGAAAAGTAATAACATTCCAACCCCAAGCCCAGAAGAAGAAAATAAATAACTAAAATTAGAGCAGTATTAAATGAAACCAACAACAAAAGGATTATTCAAAATATCAATGAATCAAACAGTTGGTTTTTTGAAAAATTTAACAAAATTGATAGACCTTTGGCCAACCTAACCAAAAATAGAAAATTAAAATCCCTAATATCATCAATTCTTAATGTCATCCCTAATATCATCAGAAATGACAAAGGCAAAATAACAGCAGACTCCTCAAAAATTTAAAGACTCCTTAACGAATACTACAAAAAAAACTTTATTCTCAGAAATATGAACAACTGAAAGATATTGACCAATACTTGGAAGCACACCAACTTCCTAGACTTAATCAGAAAGAATTGGAAATGCTGAACATAGCTGCATTAAGTATATGAAATCTCCCCAAAGAAGAAGAGTCTAGAATCAGATGAATTCACATCAAAATTCTACCAAACCATTAAAAAGGAAGTAGTACCTATGTTACTTAACCTTTTCCAAAATACAGAAAAAGAAGGAATACTATGCAACACATTCTATGAAGCAAATATCACCCTGATCTCCAAACCAGGAAGGACTTGACAAGAAAATAAAATTATAGACCAATATCCTTAATGAACATAGATGTAAAATTATTCAATAAGATCCTAGGAAACAGACTCCAGCAACATATCAAATGAATTATACACCATGGCCAAGTGGGTTTTAACCTAGGGTCTCAAGGTTGGTTCAATATTCATCAATCTATAAATATAATACATCACATAAACAAACTAAGAAACAAAGACCACATGATTCTCTCAATAAATGCAGAAAATGCTCTTGACAATATTCAGCACCCTTTCATGATCAGAACACTTAAGAAAATAGGTATAGAAGGGAAATTTCTTAAACTGATAGAAGCCATCTACAGCAAAGCCACAGCCAATATCGTATTGAATGGAGTAAAAATAAAAACAGTTCCACTCAGATCAGGAACCAGGCAAGGTTTCACATTGTCTCCGCTGCTTTTTAACATTGTAATGGAAGTCTTAGCCATCTTAATTATACAAGAGAAGGCTATCAAGGGTATACAAATAGTGTCAGAGGAGATCAAATGTTCACTCTTTGCAGATGACATGATTATATACGTGGAAAAACCCAGGGTCTCAACTGCAAAACTCTTAGAAGTGATCAAGGAATAAAATAGGATACAAAATCAATATTCACAATTCAGTAGCTTTTATATATACCAATAAGATTTAGTCAAGCCGAAAAAACAGTCAAGGCCTCTATTCCATTTACAGTTGTACCAAAGGAGATGAAATATCTGGAATTTACTTAACAAAGGACGTGAAAGATTTCTATAAAGAGAATTATGAAACTCTGAGAAAAGAAATAGTTGAAGATGTTAACAAATGAAAAAATAGACAATGCTCATGGCTGGGAAGATTCAACATTGTTAAAATGTCCATATTACACAAAGCAATTAACAAATTTAATGCAATCCCTGTCAAAGCACCAGCATCACATTTTAAAGATCTGGAAAAAATAGTACTGCATTTTACATGGAACCAGAAAAAAACTTGAATAGCCAAGAAATTACTCAGAAATAAAAACAAATCAGGAGGAATCACACTACCAGATTTCAATCTATACTATAAATCTATAGTGATCAAAACAGCATGATACTGGCAAAAAATAGAGAGGTAGATGTATGGAACAGAATAGACAACTAAGATATGAACCTAGAAACTTAACATCATTTGATTTTTGATAAACCTATCAAAATTATAAATTGGGGGAAAGATTCCCTATTTAACAAATGATGCTGGGAGAACTGGCTGGCTATTTGTAGAAGACTGAACCTGGACCCACACCTTTCACCATTAACTAAAATTGACTCTCACTGGATAAAAGATTTAAACTTAAGACACAAAACTATAAAGATTCTAGGAGAGAGTCCTTTGGAAGCACTTGAAAAAATTGGCCTAGGAGAATCCTTTATGAGGAGGAACCCCTGGGTATTTTGGTGAAGTAACACCAAAAATGCATTACTGGGATCTGATCAAACTAAAACCTTCTACACAGCCAAGAACACAGTAAGTAAAGCAGAGAGTCCTCAGAACAGGAGGGGATATTTTCAGGTTATGCCTCTGACAAAGGTTTGATAACCAGAATCCACAGAGAACTCAAACTTATTAATAAGAAAAGAACAAGCAATCCCATTTCATTGTGGGCAATGAACAGAAGCTTCTCTGAAGAAGATAGGCACATGGCCTACAGATACATGAAAAACGTGCATCATCTTTAATCATCAGAGAAATGAAAACCAAAATCACTTTGAGATGTCATCTAACTCCAGTAAGAGTGACTCACAAAACCAAATCCCTAAACTATAGATGTTGGTGTGGATGTGGAGAAAAGGGAACACTTCTGCACTGCTGGTGGGAATGGAAGCTAATACATCCCTTTTGGAAAGAAGTATGGAGAATACTCAGGAATCTAAAAGTAGACCTACTGTTCAATCCTGCAATTCCTCTACTAGGAGTATATCAAATAGAACAAAAATAAGTCTATAAAAAGATATTTCTACCAGACTGTTAATTTCACCTCAATTCATAATAGCCAAGTATTGGAAGAAGCCCAAGTGCCCATTGATGCATGAATTGGTTAAGCAATTGTGGTATATTTATACCTTGGAATATTATGCAGCTTGAAAAAAGATGGAGACTTTACCTCTTTTATGTTTACATGGATGGAGATGGAACATATCCTACTTAGTATAGTATCTCAAGAATGGAAGAAAAAATATCCAGTGTACTCAGTACTATTATGAAACCAATTTACAATCACTCACACTTTTATATCAAGAATATATCACAACTGTGGCCCAGGATTAAGAAGGGAATGGGGGAAAGGGAGAGCAGGGGGTCATATCAAGGGAGAGTGAATGGTGGATCACACCTGTGGTGCATAATGCAAGTGTACATGTCATATCTATCAAGTATAGAGTATAATTTTTTTGTTGTTGCTTTTATTTTTGTTTTTGCAGTCTTGGCCGGGTCCGGTGTTGAACCCATCACTTCCAGTATATTTGGACAGCACCCTACTCCTTGAGCCACAGGCGTCACCCTGAGTATAAATTTCTTAACACAATAATTAAGTAAATAAGGTGAGGTATATATTAACCAGTGCAATGTAAGCTTTCCTAATTCTATATGAAATCAGCACATTGTACCCCATAAATGCATTAATGTATACATGATCTATGTGTTTATGATTTAATACAAAAATAAAAATAAATACAACTTATGTAAAGAGGAATATATTTTGAGTCTATTACACAGCAGAGTGACTATATTCTATAATAATAATGTAATATATATTCCAAAATAAATTGGATATTATACCTTTAAATATTTTACCACAAAAATAAGTAAATGAGTACATGAATATGTTAATTAGCTTAATGTAATCATCATGCATTTTATACATATATAGAAACTTCACATTGTACCCTACAAATGTATGCAATTGTATGTGTAATTATGAAGAATCAATTAAAATATTAGTACAAATAAATTAAAACTTTTAAAAATATATTATTTTGTTTGACCTTTGAAATTCCAAATTATTATTTGTGAAACAACTTTTAGATAGCATTTGCACCTACCTTGCTTTTACTGGTATTCCTTAAATACATATGTATTTTTAAGAGTCAGCTGATTTATCATCTTCTCCATGTACCTTTGCTGATATTTCTCTCTTAGTCAAAGAAATGATTTTTCTGACTCTGTTACAAATCTTAGAATAGTCTCCCTCAGAGCACAGATTTTTTTTTTTTTTGAGTTTGCATTTGTCTACCTATTAGATATTCTGCCAATAGAGAGAGAAGGTCATCTGTTTTGGACATTTCATGTACTATGAGTAATATCTAACATAGTAACTGAGATGTATTAGAAAATTAGTAAATATTTGTTGACTGCTTCTGTTGTTTCCTTGTCAATGTAACTAATTTGTATTACAAATTTGCTTGTGTTGTGTATCTATAAATTTTTAAGTCTTTGGTATCCCTGAAGGGATCTTTACAATTATCATAAGAAATTTTATTACTGGAAGACAAGGTTTATTTTTATTCATTCTCTGTATAATGTACTCCATGAATTTATGTCTCACCTATTCACATACTCAAGGACCTGGAAAACCACATTATTTTCTGCTGTGCTTTCAGCTTCCCAGCTTCTGAATAAAAGATAAGATTGTGGAATTTTTCCTACTGTACTGTTTTCACAACCTGGTATAATTTATGAATATAGTAATAGAGAGTGGGGTTTCTTTATGCATCCTATTGGCTTTGGTTCACTACCTTAAATGGACTGAGTCAAGACCATATTTCATGTCATAGACATGCTATTCAAATACAAGTATAACCACATTTGAAAAGCAACCCTCCACCACTTCATTGCCACAGGTGTCTTTTACATCTGGCAAGGGCCGTTTCTTCATATGTCGACAGTAATTCAGTTTAACAGTTGTCTATTTTGACAGGCTTAGTGTCAGACTTTAATATGACAGGATGACAGTTTCCTTCAGAACATAGTGTAAATTAACTATCTGTATATAGGAGAATTGAATATATTTAGAGAACTTTTTTTTGAGAAAGCTGAATAGGCTTTGGGATCTTATTTGTATGACTACGTGGTCTATAAAGCCAATTAAGCTGATGATTCCAGGCATTTATCAAGGTGCTTTAAACTGTACCTGAAATTAGGTTATACACAACTTAAAACTTAAATGAAAGTACAGAAAGTTTTATAAAGAAAGAGTGGAATTTGAGAAATTTGTAGAATAAACATTTGAGCTGCTTTGTCTGAACTCTCCCAAGCTCTCTGTGAAGTCAGCCCACAGAATTAAGTGCATGCTAATATTTCAGCTCATAGTATCATAAACAAAATCTTTTCAATTTTAGAAAGATCTCATACCATCTTCTCTAAATAAAGCCAGGTACAAGAATCAGATGTTGCCAAAATCATGAATGTAGTGAGAACAATGGCCTATGGAGATTTTCTAGATTCCATTTGCGTGTCTTTCTTCTTTCTTCTAATGGCTGCCTCCTCCAAGAGAGACACTACAATTTATTTGTTTCCTATTTGGTTCTATTGAATTCACCAAACACTTGATAAAGCAACTTCTTTATAACAGGCACAGTGCTACACACTGGGAATATTTGCTGGAGACAAAGACAGATACAACTCTTACCTTCGTACAAGTTTTAGTCTAATAATGTATATTAATTTTCAACTACTGCCATAATAAATTATTCCAAGATTCCCAGATTAGCAGTTTATAATAGCACAAACTTATTACCTCAAAGCTCTGGAAGTTAGAGAAGTCTGAATGCAGCACGGCTCAACCAGTCCCTCTGATTGGAGTCTTAAAATTGCAAAGTCAAGGTATTGGCAAATCTGTTTCCTTCTAAAAGCTGAAGTGGTTCTCCACTTCTCTACTTGCAACTGAGGATCATTTCCAGCTTCTAGGATCAATCACACTCCTCAGTTCATGGTCTTCTTTCTCCATATTCAAAACCAGCAATGGCATGTAAAATGTCTCTCACGCTTTGAATCACTTCTTCTTATTCATCTACCATATCTTTTTGACTTCAGCCGGAAAAATGATCACTCCTTTGAAAAATTCATGTGAGTAAGTTATGCCTATGTGGATAATGTAAGATCCTCTCCCTGTCTCAAGTTTCATAACCTTAATAACACATCAAAAGTCCCCTTTGCCATGTATGGTAGCATACAGGCTCTGGGGATTATAGCATGGACATTGGAGGGGGCTATAAACTTGCCTCTCCCAAATGTCCATGCAATAATCTACATCAATGGGGAAAGTAGAAAGAAAACAAATATAGTAAGTTTTATAAAAGGAGAAGTACAATGTGCTTGGAACACATTATAAGGGGAATCTAACCTAGCACTTCAGAGGGTATGTTCCTAAGGGAATGATAGTTGTCAAAGCTGTTATCTAAAGAGTAGCTAGGAGTTAACCATGAGATGGGAATTAAAGAATGTGGAAAGAAAGTTTCAGAAAGAAGAAAAGCAGGTTAAACCCTAACCTTAAAAGTGATATAGACGATATAATCATGTCCATTTGTCAGTATTGCTCAGGAGGAAAGAGGTGCAGGGTAGGTTAATAATCCCAGTAAAGTGGAAAGAGGCCATATTACTATATCCTTATCCAGAAGCATTCTCTCTTTATAAAGTTAAAGCACCATTTAGATATCCCTGAGAAATCATCATTTTTCCTAATGGAATCCTTTTACTCTCTTCTATCATCTTGGTTGAAACAGAGATCCCAGTTTGACGCTGCTCCATAATTGAGGTTGTCACCTCCTGCTCCACCTCTGGACACTTTGAAGGTTTACATTGCATTGTCGTCTTCTGTCATGGCATCTTTTATTTTTTTTATTTTTATTATTATTATTATTTATTTTTTTGTATGAAAGATCTTTATTGGCAGGGAATGCTGCAGAGCAGCCTTAAGGGGGGGAGAGACAGAGAGAGAAATGGGGGAAAAGAGAGGAGAGAAGGGAGAGAGAGAGGGACAGAGGGGGAAGGAGAGAGAGAGTGAGAGAGAGAGAGGCATGAGACACACGGGGGGAGAAAAAGAGCTTTTAATTTTTTTTTAGTATTTTTTTAATCAAATCATATCTGTGTACATAAATGTAATCATGGGGTACAATGTGCTGATTTTATATACAATTTGAAATATTTTCATCAAATTGTTTAACATACCCTTAATGGCATTTTCTTAGCTATTGTATTAAGACATTTATATTCCACCCCTAGTAAAGTTCACATGTATCCTTGTCAGATTCATTGTAGGTACGGTCCCACCAATTACTCTTCCTCCACCCAATCCTCCCCCTTCCCCACCCCACCCACTTCCCTTTCCCTTTCTTCTGGGGCTATAATTGGGTTATAGCTTTCATAAGAAAGCTATAAATTGGTTTCATAGTATAGCTGAGTACATTGGATACTTTTTCTTCCATTCTTGAGGTACTTGGCTAAGAAGTTTATGTTCTAGCTCCATCCATGTAAACATGTAAGAGGTAGAGTCTCCATCTTTCTTTAAGGCTGCATAATATTCCATGGTGTACATATAACATAGTTTATTAATTCATTTGTGGGACGATGGGCACTTCAGCTTAGCAATTACCACATCTTAAGAAGCTTTTCTTCCTGTTGTGTCCTCAATTTGATGAAACTGTCTGTGGGAGAAGATCCTAAATGTCTCTGGCAGTTCTGTTGCCATGCTGTTTAGCATATTTAATAAGTATAGGCTTAAAGCTTCCAGTGAAAGAAAACTTTTTTGACATTTTTCATTGTATTTTTCAATGATTTTTGTAAAAATATCAGTACTATTGGTAACTTCCACCTAAAGTGTATGAAGAGAAATGCATTCATTGCTCTTCATTGGCTAAAAATGTTGTAAGTTCATCATAAATTTAAAAATATCAATTACCATATTCCAAGGTATTATTTTTCTTACAGATATCATTAATTCTTTGTAGAGGTACACTTTTAATGCACAAGCATAAATAAAAGAATTTTTTAAGTATGTAAATATGGAATTAGTACTTCCTCTGTATAATGTACATTCTTATTTTTCCCTCAAACATTTGGACAAAAATGTCCATTATGCACAGCAAAACATGTTTGTTTGATCCTTCTAGGCTATATTAATGATTCAACTCTTCATTTTACAGCTTTATTGATGTGCAATTGACAAATAAAATTATGTATATTAAAGTTATACAAAGTGATGTTGTCATGTACATATACAAAGTGTGATGATTAAGTTTGTGAACTAATCCTAGAAAAAGTGCTAAATACTTCATTGCTGAATATCATTATGGTCACCAGACAGTCAAGGAGAGTACTTCAAATGTAACCATAGTGACATTCAGCAACAAGTTATATCCAGGAAGAAGCCCTTTTTCTAGAATGAGTTCACAAACTTAATTGTTAGAATTCTTACAATGACATCTCTGATGGCCATTTCAGAAAAAAAGTTTCAAAATTACTTTGAAGGATGGACTAGACATTGTTGTTGGTGCATAGCTTCCAAGGGTATTACTTCAAGGTGATCATGTGATATTTAGCAATGAGGTATGTAGTACTTTTCTAGGATCAGTTTAAGAACTTATTAGTCTGACCTCATACATACTATAGATTTTTGCTTTATGATTATAATAAGGCTTACACAAAATATCTAATACTTAAAACATTCCAAACTTATAGAAAATTAATTTAAATGTTACATACTCTACACTTTTACTCTCCCCATTTTATGTTTTTGATATTACAATTTATATCTTTTTTTTTTTTTTTGAGACAGAATCTCACTATGTCACCATTGGCAGTGTGGTGGCATCACAGCTCACATCAACTTCCAACTCTTGGGCTTAAATTACTCCTTTGCCTCAGCCTCCCAAGTAGCTGGGACTATAGGCACCCACCACAACACCCAGCTATTTTTTATTGCATTTGTCATTGTTGTTTAGCTGGCCTGGGCCAGGCTTAAACCTGCCAGCCCTGGTGCATGTGTAGTACTGTGCTACAGATGCCGAGCCCACAATTTATATCCTTTTGTATTATGTATTTTTTTTATAGTTGGAGATTAATTGAGTGTACAAAGATTTAATTTACACTAATTACATTTCTCAGGCAAAATCTCTCTTATAAATCTGTTCCTCCCCAAAGAGGTGTGCCAAACACCCTGATTATGTATTTTTAAACAAATTATTGGAATTATAATCATTTTAATAACTTTTTCTTAGAAGCTTTATCCTATAGATTTGATTTACATAGCACCATCACAGAATTAGACTACTCTAAATTTTACTGTATATGCACTTTTACCAATGACTTTTACATTTTTACCTATTTCATTATTACAAAGTAATATTCTTTTACTTCAGCTTGAAGAATTCCCTGTAGCTTATTTTGTAATCAGGTCTAATTGTAAAGACCTTCCAAAGTTTTTCAATTGCTGGGAATTTCTCTATTTCTGCTTCATTTATAAAGAATTACTTTTCCAGGTGAAATCTTATTCATTGGCAGCATTTTTTTTTCTTTCAGCACTTGAACTTCATTATGCCACTCTGTCTTAGCCTGCAAAGTTTCTTCTCAGAAATCTACTGATAGCTTGATGTATGTTCCCTTGAATGTGAGGAACTCCGTTTCTCCTGCTACTTTCAAGATGATTTGTTTGTTTCTGATATTTGGTAATTTGGTTACAACGTGTCTCAGTGTAATCTTTTTTTAATTGATCCTAACTGGAGTTCTTTGAGTTTCTTGTACATGGACATTTATATATTTCTCCATATTTGGGATTTTTTCAGCCATTACTTTTTAAAATAAGATTTATGTCCATTTATATTCTGTTCTCCTTCTATAACTCTTGTGAATAAGTTAACTTTTTTGATGGTGACCCATAAATCCTATAGGTATTCCTACTTCTTTCATTTATATTTCTTTTCTCTACTCTGGGTATTTATAAATGACTTATATTTGAGATCACAGATCCTTTATTCTGCCTTTTCTCTTCTGCCATTGACATTTTTTATTAAACTTTTCATTTCATTCATTGTATTCCTAAGTTCATATTTTGTATTTTTTATTAATTTGTATCATTTTGTTGAACTATTGTTAATTTATGGTTTTCCTGATTTGTTTCTGTGGATTCTCTATATTATTATCTACCTCATGGAGCTTCCTTAAAATTATTATTCTTAAATATTTTTCAGGCAATTTGCATATTTCCATTTCTGCAGTATCCATTACTTAAAAAAAAAGTATATATATATATATATATAGTATTATTTGGTTGTGTCGTGTTTGCTTGGTTTTCCTTGTTTCTTGCTGTCTAGCTTTGATGTCTGCATATTTGATTTGGTAGTGACCTCTTCTAGATTTTATAGATTGAGTCCAGTGAGGAAAGACCTTTGCCTCTGAGAGGGTGCAAAGTCATTGTCTGTCTGGGCTGTGACAGCTCTGGCTCCACTGGAAGTGTAGTAGTGTTACGTCTATATAGATCTAAAAGTCTCAGTTGGCCTCATCAAATTTTGAGGCCATGAAGTTCACCTTTAGAGTGCATCAGGAACTGGTCACGGAAATTAACCAGAGCATTGCATCTTTGACATGAGATGCTGCAAGTGACTGCTTCAGTGGGTCCTAGGTAGTTTGTGAAGACCCCTGCATACCTTACTTGGAATCCACAGGCTCCTTGTGCCTAAAAAGCACCCTTATGCTTGCTTAGCACCAGATCCACCCAGCAGCCTTAAGCTGCCTCCAGCCTGCTCGTCCCTGACTTTCCTCTCCAGGTAGTTTTGGCCTGCCATCTCCACAACTCCCACGTCTGGCCCAGAGGTTTTGCTTTTGATTCTATCCCAGTCCCACTATAGAAGCTGTCACTTTGGAGCACAACAGGGTCCAACCATGTTGCTCTAAGTGGCAGCTCCAACAGACCCTGAGTACAGTGTGGAGAGCTCTTCAGTCCCTCAGCCCGCTGGAGATAGCCTCAGCCTTCCTAACTTGACAATTGCAGGATCCCAGTGCCTACACAGAAGTCTGCTGATGCTTGGCCAAGACTCCACCCTCTATCCATCCCTGACTTCCTCCTGATTAATTTTCCCTGACTCCATTCTCCAGGTCAAATCTGCCCACCACTTACATTGGTCTGCTTCTGGCTTAGAGTTCATGCAAAGGACCTTTCCTGCTGGCTCCACTCCATTTCTAGCTCAGAAGTTCTGAGTCAAGGAGCAGCAGTCAATGACCACGGAGGCCTTTAACAACTCCCTTAGCAGGTTTTGTATGCAGCATGGAGAGCAGTAACCTCTGTACGCCTTACCTGGCATCTGTGGGATGGATCATCATTCCTAAGAATTAGCTTATTGCTTGCTTGGGCCTAAATACATCATCCAAGCCCCAATTCCCCCTGTGTTCTTGGGCTTAATCTTGCTCTCCAGATTAGATTGACTTGACATATGCATGGCCACACTTTAGGCTCAGAGGCCCTCCTCACAGGGTTTTTGTCTAGCTCCAGGCAATTCTCAACTCACAGGCTGCCATGACAGAGCTCAGTGGACACTGAACTGAGAGACTTGGAGTGACTATTTGACAGGCCTTGAATGGACCAGGGAGAACCCCAAAGTGCATAGGCCGCAAGAGCCAACCTCAGTGACCTGAGTTGACATTCATGAAACACAGTGCCCATGAAGAAGAATGCTACCTGCTCAGTCATGACATTGCCCTCCAGGCCATGACTGTCTCCTGCCAGCTTGGCCCTAACCCTGCCCTCTAGGTTAGATGGTCCAACCTTCTGCACAGTCCAAATTTTGGTTCAAAGGTCCTTCTCAGTGGTTTTTCTTGTGGTTTTCCCCAGTCTCAGATCTGATGCTTTCACAATGGAGGCTGATTCTCCATCCTATACCACCATAACTCCCACCAGGTACAAAACATCATCCCCAAGCCTCTGGAACTGCAACCAGACCTTAAGATTTCACCTCAGAGCTTCCACAACCAAACCAGGGTTGGGAGAATTTCTACAAAGTCCAACATCCCACAGAGGACCCCACACCCCCAAGCCACCAGCACACTGAGACCTTCTTTGAGAAAATGCCTGCAAACTGGGAACCTATGGTAACATTGCCCACTTACTGTAGTTTTCACTGTGGGCAGACCCTTGTAGAGCAATCCACAAAACATGAACCTTTGTGAAGAGAGTCTCAACCATCTCCCAACTTGAACATCCTACAGTTCTATGGAAATTATCTAGAAAGGAAGAAGAGTACTACAAACCTATTAACCAGTAAATGAGAAAAGAGGTTTCAGATGAGAAGAAACCAACAAAAGAATCCCTGTCAACTTGAAAAATCAACACAGATCAATATCCATAACAGACAAAAATGGAGTTACAGTAATGAACTACAATTACAAGTAAATCATTGAAATGACAGAAATGGAATTCAGAATATAGATGGGAAAAAAATTAATGGAATTAAAGAGAAAGTTGAAAAATCAACAATAAATAATATTTAGGGATACTTGCACAAAATTTGCTAAAAAATTTGACAAAATCAGAAAGGAGATAATAGCACTTAAAGCAATGAAAATATTATTTAAAGATTTTCAAAAGAGAACAAAAATTTTAGCAACAGATTAAACCAAGGAGAAGAAATAATCTCTTAGCTGAAGGCAAGGCTTCAAGCTAACACAATCATTCAAAGAGGCAGAGAAGAGAACAAGGGATGAGCAATCACTTAAGAGAGATTTGGGACTATGTAAAGTGAACACACATACCTATCACTGGGGAAAAAGAAGAAAGTGATAGAAATGTGGAAGTATATTTTAATGAATGCTTGTATAAACACCCCAGTATAACTAGTGATCCAGACATCTGAAACCAAGATGGTCATTGAACTCAAAGAAGATTCATAGCAAATAGGACATCTCCAAGACCTGTACAAAGTCAAAGTAAGAATAAAAGTTCTTCAGGCAGCATAATGTAATCAGTAACTGACTTACAAGTAAAAATCCACCAGGAACAGCAGACTACTCAGTGGGATCCATATAAGCCAGAAGTGAGTGGGCTGCATCTACCATCTTCTTACACACAATAACTGCCAACCTAAAATTTTGTATCCTTCAAAATTAACCTTCACAGTTGATGGAAGCATTGAGTCATATCTCAGAGAAGCCTATGTTGAGGAAACTCACCAAGTTCTGTCCTGCAGAATGTACTGAGACCTATACTATACTTGGGTCAGTACAATAGATGTCCACCAATGTAAAACCCATAAAAGATAAAGGTCAGAGTCTATTCACCACAATGAATCAAGAGGCAAAACAGAGCAATAAAGTTATACTCATCAAGTTGATCAGAAATCCACCTCATTTACCAATTCTGTCTATAAATGTGAATGGCTTAAATTCTCCACTCAAGAGACATGGGCTTACAGAATGTAACAAAGAACACAAACCAAGTATCTTCTCTCTGTGGAAAACATGTTAAACCCATGATTACTCATTCAAACACAAAGTGAAGGGATAGAAAATAATATTTCATACAAATGTATATGGAAACCAAAAGAAATATGGTGTAGCAGTTCTTGTATCACATAAAATAGACTTCATTTGGAAAAAAAGTAAAGAAAGTCAAAGATGACAATTATATGATATAATGGTAAAAGGATAATTAAACAGGAAAACATAATGATTCTAAATGTTTATGCACCTAACACAGATTTGCTCAGATTCATAAAACAAATCCTACTTGATTGAAACAAAATGATAAACAGCAAATCCATAATTGCCACAAATATCAACACCCCTCTCATAGAACATGACAGATCCTCCAAACAAAAAATTAAATAGAGAAATAAAGGAATCAAACTGATCTCTAGAATAAATGGTCCTAATAGAAATTTATAGAATATTATACCTAAAAATAGCTGAATATACTTTCTTCTCATAGGCTCTTGGAACATTCCCTAAGGTTTATAACATCCCAAAACAAAAAACATGCCTTCACAATTTTTTTTTTTTTGAAAATAGACATCATAAAGCAACTTCTCAGACAATACTGGAATAAAATTAGAAATCAACTCCAACAAAAACACTCATCTATACAAAAAATCAGGGAGATTAAACAACCTACTACTTATTGATAGTTTATTGAAAGATGAAATTAAGATAGAATTTAATTAACTAATCAACCAAAAAAAAAAAGCAAACAATCCCAATACCACTAGGAAAGAAACATATACAGATTTTTATCTGCAGAAGACCCAGTTGAATGTCCATAAACAATGAAAAAATGTTCATCTTCCTTAATAATCAGAGAAATTAAAATCAAAACCACTCTGAGATATCACCTATCCTCAGTGAGAATATTTCACATCAAAAAGTCCCAAAGTTGCAGATGGTGGCATGGATATATATAGTGGGGGACCCTTATACAGTGTTGGTGGGACTGAAAACTGATACAGCCTCATTGGAAAAAAGTATGGAGAATCCTCACAATCTCACATTAGATCTCCCATTTAATCACACAATCCAATTACTAAGCATCTATCCAGAAGAAAAAAAAAATCATTTTATCATAAGGACATTTACACTAGATTGTTTATTACAGCTCAATTTACAATTGCCAAATTGTGGGAAAAAACTAAATGCTCACCAAACCAGAAATGGATTAACAAGCTGTGGTATATGTTTACCATGGAATACTATTTAACCATAAAAAAGATGGAGACATCACATCTTTGTGTTAACCTAGATGGTATTGAAATACTTTCTTTAGTAAAGTATTAGAAGAAAGAAAAAGGAAATACCCAATGTACTCAGTACTAATATAAAATCGGTAGATGGTCTAATACACAGCCACATAAGAAAAAACTCAATTCAATTTAAGTTTTGGGGAGGCACTTTGAGGGAGGGAGGAGAGGAGAAGGAGGAAAGGGTATTGGTATGTTCCCACATAATAGTCACAATGTAAGGGTATATGGCACACCTTTTGGGTGTGGCATACTATTACAAGAGGGACTCTACCTTTTAAATGCAAATATTTTAACCAAGATATTTATACCCACAAGTTAACCTGAAATTTTAAAAAAAATGAAATTAAAACATTATTTGAAATAAATGGTAAAAGTAATACCAGTTATCTAAATTTGTGGTATACAGCTAAAACCATTCTAAGTGGAAAATTTATAGCCATAAATGTCTACATCATTAAGCAGAAAGATCACAAATCTATAATCTAATGAGTTTCCATAATGCTGAAAGTTATTAAATGGGACACATTTCTGCAGCAATATAATGAAGAAGAAAACTTGGGCTTTAATTTAGTCCGTTGGAGGCTTACCATGTTTGTCCCAGATGTTAAGACACATTATACCAAGCTGTAACATTGGGATCTGTATCACGTACTTTAATTTATGGAGGAATTTCCAGGAAAGACAAGTCAATGACTTTTTGATATTTTTAAAATAATGACCAGGATATCTGAGAGTGATGTCAGCAAGATAACCGAGTAGAAGATACTTGCCTTTGTTTTTTTACACACAAAAAAGCAGTAAGGTGACAGCTATCAGTGAATAAAAATAACCTAAGGAGAGTTCAGCTAGGAGTATTCCGTGTAATAGTGTAGGAAAAAACAGAGTAACCACAGAGCAAAGATCAGAAGATCAGCATAAATGACATGTCTGAAGATGACTGGGAACAAAAAGGAAGGGTAGTGACTATCAATATCTGTGATGCAGCATGTGCTACACTAGTCCCCAGTGACCTAATCTGCAGAATATTCTGAAAGATTTTTCCAGTGAATTAATCAATGCTGTCACTAACATGAATCCCTGAAGAGAGGGAGATACTATTCTGACAGTCTTCCAAGAAAGAAAACAAATTTTGTGCTATCCTGGAACTTGGCTGTCATCCCCACACCCACCTAAAGCATGCCCCAGATCCCAAATATTCTGTCACTTAGCATGAGTTTATGCTATAAAACCTGGTCCGTATCTTTGGACACTAAAGCCACTGTTATATTGAATTAATCCATGTCCTGAACCTTGGAGCTACTGTCACCACATATAGTTCCTTGCTTCAGACACTTAAGCTTCTTTATGGGTATCTGTGGCTAGTATGTCCGAGCCACTGTTGCAATTGGTGCGCCTATGCCTCATACTCCAGAGCTGCTGCAGCTCTACATATACCTATACATTGTATCCTGGCTCCTTGACTGTTCCAGGAACACCTGCATCAGAAATAGTTGAATCATTGTGGCTACAGCAAAAAAAAAAAAAAAAAAAAAAAACCTCACACCAGTCACTATAGTAGCAGTAGATCTGCACTCACCAACATTCTGGAGTCTGGATGTATAGCTGCAACATGGGTTCTATACATTAGACATTGTTTTCAGTTATGCTGCACACACAACAAGGACTTGAATGCATATTAATTTGGGATACACTTGGCTACAGTTTCCCCCACAAGATAAAAATAAGAGTAACTCAGTAGCATTTGCTTCCATAAGTGCAAGTGTCTATTCAATAAAATGTTATTTTTGAATAGTGGGATTTCTGGATAAGATGGTAGGTGTACTTTTAGTTCTTTGGGATATCTCTATACTATGTTCCATAGAGGTTGTAGTAGTTTGTAGTCCCACCAGCAGTGTGTAAGTGTTCCTTTCTCTCCACATCCACACCAGCATTTGCTCTTTTGGAACTTTTTGATAAATGCAAGTTTTATTGGAATTAGATGATTTCTCATTGTGTGATCTGCATTTCCATTATCAACATAAATCTTAAGCATTTTCATACATTTATTGGCTGTTAATATATTTTCTTTTGAAAATCTTCTGTTCATAAATTTTTCCCACTTTTTATAGGCTTGATTGATTTTTTTCTTGCTTATTTCTTTGAGTTCTTTATAGATTCTGGCTATCAGCTATTTCTCTGATGTAAAGAATTTAAATATTTTACCCCATCTCTAAATGGTCCATTTGCTATTTTGATTGTTTTCTTGATGGTGCAAGTGGTTTTTAATTCAAGCAAGTCCCATTTGTTAATTTTTGGTTATTGCTGTGATCCCCTTTGTAGTTGTATTTACAATTTTTTTGCCTAGGATGATATCTTTAAGAAGAATTCCAATATTTTCTTCTAGGAGTCATATAGAATCATGTCTTAGTTTTAAGTCTGTTATCCATCACAAATTAATTTTTCTGAGTGGTGTGAGATGTGGATCCTGTTTGAGACTTCTGCATAAGACTATTCAGTTATTCCAGCACCATGTATTGAACAGGGATTATTTTCCTCAGTGTATATTGTTGTCTTTGTCAAAGCTCGGGTGGAAATATAATAATGGTTCTATATCTGGGTTATCTGTCCTAATCCATAGATCTATGCTTTTGATTTTGTGGAGTACCATACTGGTTTGTTTATGATAGCCTTGAACTATAACTTGATGTCAGGTAAAGTGATGCCTCCCAATGTGTTCTTATTGCTTAATGTTGCTTTGGCTATTTGGGGGCTTTTATGATTCTATACATACTATAGAACTACTTTCTGAAAGTCTGCAAAAATTATATTGGTATTTTAATCGAGATTGCTTTAAATCTTTAAATAATTTTGGGTAGTATAGCCATTTTAACAATGTTTTCTTTTTCTTCTGCCAATCCACTACCATAATGTTTTCCAACTGTTTACACCTTTTCTTAGGGGTTCACATTTCTCCCTAAGAGGTCTTCCACATTCTTTGTTATATATATTCATAGGTATTTTATTTTATTTGTTGCTATTGTGATAGTTATTGAGTAGATTTGTGTTTTTTTTGTTTGTTTTTTGATTCTCATTGTGATTTTTTTTTGTTACATATTAAAGTTACTGATTTCTGTAAACTGATTTTTTAACCTGTGCCTTTCCAGAAGCTGTTTGTGAATTCCAGGAGAATCTTGGTAGAATCTGTGAGATAGTCTTTAAAATTTACTTAATTATTTTTTCTGCATTTGTTAGGTAATGTACCTCCTTTAATTATATTCCACCCTTAAGAGGTGCACCACACTCTATGAAGTCCAATGACCTCTCCTCCCCTCCCCTCTCTCCCATTCCCCTACCCTCCACCTTGAATTAGATCATGTACTGCCTTCCTATTAGAATTCAGTGCAACGGATTCTTGCTTCTCTGTTATACAATGTTTTACTAAGAATAATTTGTTCCACCTCCATACAGATTAATAACAAGTATGTAAAGTATCTATCTATTAATGGCTGAA
The DNA here is from genome assembly GCA_963573935.1 of Arctocebus calabarensis. Lineage (NCBI taxonomy): Eukaryota > Metazoa > Chordata > Mammalia > Primates > Lorisidae > Arctocebus > Arctocebus calabarensis. Next base: position 12,233 of record CAUYON010147918.1, on the reverse strand, counting down.
TAGTTTGTGATATACATATACAATAGCCTGTTAATCTATTCCTGGGTTGATGGGAATTTAGATTGTTTTCACATTTTGGCAATTGTAAATTGAGCTGTGATAAACTGTCTAGTGCAAATGTCCTTATGATAAAAGGATTCTTGTTGTTGTTCTGGGAAGATGCCTAGTAATGGGATTACAAGATCAAATGGTAGGTCTAATTTGAGTTCTTTGAACCTTCTGCATACTTTCTTTCAAAAATGTTGTATTACTTTTTATTCCCCCCAGCAGTATAAAAGCGTTCCCTTCTCTCCACATTCATGCCAGCATCTGCAGCTTTGAGACTTTATGATGTGGCTATTGTCACTAGTGTTAGGTGCTATCTCAGTCTCATTTTGATTTACATTTCTCTGATAATCAGGGATGATGAGCATTTTTCCAAATGTTTGTTAGCCATTCATCTGTCTTCATCAGAGAAAGTTTTGTTTATATCTCCTTCCCGTGGAAGATGGGATTGTTTATTCTTTTTCTGTTGATTAATTTGAGTTCTCTGTAGATTCTAGTTGTCAACTCTTTGTCAGATTCATACACTGCAAAGATATTTTCCCATTCTGAAGGTAGTTTTTTTTTTTTTAATTTACCTATTCTGTCCTTAGCTGTGCAGAAGTATTTCAGCTTAATTAATTCCCATTTGTTAATTTTTGTTGTTGTTGCAATGGTCACTGAAGTCTTTATCTTAAAATCTTTCCCTAGTACAACATCATCAAGGAGTTTCCTCACACTTGTTCTAAAATTTTTATCATTTTATATCTTAAATTTAACTTTATTATACATCTTGGGTAAATTTTTCTGAAGGGTGAAATTTGTGGACCATGTTTCAATCTTTTACATGTGGTTATCCAGTTCTCCCAGCACCTTTTGTTGAATGGGGATCCTTTTCCTTACTCTATGCTTTTGGTAGGTTTATCAAAGATAAGATGTGAAGTAGAGACTGGTTTCATCTTTTGCTTTTCCATTCTGTTCCATATGTCTATGTCTCTATTTTTCTGCCAATACCATGCTGTTTTGATTACTGTGCACTTGTGGTACAGCCTGAAGTCTGGTAGGGTGATGCCTACAACTTTGTTTTTATTACTAAGAATAGCTTTAGCTATGTTTTTTTTTTTTCCTGGTTCCATACAAAATGAAGTACTATTTCTTCCCATTCTTCAAAATATGATGTTGGTATTTTCATGGTAATTCAATGGTATTGCATTGAATTTGTAGATTGCTTTGGGTAGAACAGACATTTGAACAATGTTGATTATTCCCAGACAAGAGCATGGTATGTTCTTACATTTGTTAGTGTCTTCTGCAATTTCTTTTCTTAGGGTTTCATAATTGTCTTTTGTTAAGTATATTCCTAAGTATTTCATTTTCTTTGAGAATACCATGAAGGGAATTGTGTCCTTGATTTTCTTCTGTTGTTGTATGGTATTGGCATATACAAAGGCTACTGATTTGTGGACATTAATTTTATATCTTGAGACACTACTGTATTTCCAGATGACTTCCAGGAGTTTTATGGTTGAATCTCTGGGGTTTTCTAAGATAAGATAATAGCATCAAAAAAGAGGGAGAGTGTGGAACCCCTTTGCCCCATTTAAATGTCCTTTATATTCTTGTCTTTCCCAATTGCATTGGCTAGAACTTCCAGAACTATGTTGAATAATAAGGGTAATAGTGGACATCCTTGTCAGGTTCCAGTTCTAAGTGGAAAAGCTTTCACCATTCAGTATGATGTTAGCTGTGGATTTGTCATAGATGGCTTCAATCAACTTAGGAAATGTGCTACCTATGCCCATTTTCTTAAATGGTCTTTTTAGGAAAGGACACTGAATTTTGTCCAATTCTTTTTCAGCATCTACTGAAATGGTCATATGGTCTTTGTTTTTGTTTCTATTAACATGCTGTATTACATTTATGAATTTTCATATGTTAAACCAACATTGAATCCCTTGGATGAAGCCTACTTTGATGGTATTTGGAAAATGATATACTCTAGTATGTTTTCAATTTCTTTTGGGTATTCTTGTTTCCCTTCTGGGATACCTATAATTCATATATTTGAATGCTCCATGATTGTGATGTATAATTTTTTTTTTTTAATGAGTAGCTGAAATCTATTAGCTAAGTTTTTTTCAAGTATTTTTGCATCAATATTCATTAGTGAAATTGGTCTGTACTTCTCCATTTTGGTTAGATCCTTTCGTGATTTTGAAATCAAGGTGATATTTGCATCAAGGAACATGCTGGGGAAGGTTGCTTCCTTCTCATTCTTTTGTAATAGGTTCTGCAATATAGATACAAGGTTATCTTTGAAGGTATGATAGAATCTGATGTGAAGCCATCTGGTTCTGTGCTTTTTTGTTTTTGGGACCTTTAAAAACTTTTTTTTAAATCTCAGTGCTTTGTTTTCATACTTTATAGTTGTATATATTTTTATTATTTATTTGTTATTAAATCATTGCTGTGTACATTAATGCTAATCTCAGTTCTTGATATTGGTCTATTCAAGAGATCTATTTCTTCCTGGCTAAGTTTAGGAAGATGGTGTGATTCCAAGTATTGATTCATTTCCTCAATATTGTAAAATTTCTGTGCATAATTTTTTTGTTATTAGTCAGAAATAATCTCTTGTATCTCTGTAATATCAGTTTTATTTCCTCCTTTTCATTTCTGATTGAGGTTATTAAAGATTTTCTGGTTAATATGGCCAATGGTTTGTTGATTTTATTTATCTCTTCAAAGAACTGTCTTTTTGTTCCATTAACTTTCTGAATGACTGTTTTATTTTCAATTTAGTTTATTTCTGATTTAATTTAGGTTATTTATTTTCTTTTGCTAGGTTTGAGATTGGATGTCTCTTCCTTTTCATTTCTTTAAGATTATTCATTTCCTTATCGATGTGCTTTCTTTCTGTTTTTCAGATGTAGCCATCAAATGCAATAAATTTCCCACTTAGGACTGCTTTCACAGTGTCTCTCAGGTTTTGGTAGCTTCTGTCTTCATTGTTCTTATGCTTAAGATAGTTAATTATTTCCTTTTTGATCTCCTCCTTGATCTGTCATTAAGTACAAGGTTGTTTAATTTTCATGCCTTTGTATGGGGATGAAAATTTTTGTTGAAGTTGAGTTCCAATTTTATTGCCTTCCAGTCTGAGAAGATACAAGGTAAAACTTCAATTCTTTTAATTTTGGTGAGGTTTGATTCATGTCCTAGGATATGATCTACTTTGGAGAGTATTCCATGGGCCTATGAGAAGAATGTATATTCTTGAGCTTTGGGATGGAGTGTTCTGTATATGTCTGTCAAGCATAGTTGTTCTAGGGTCACTTTTAAGTCCCTTGCATGTTTTTTAGTTTCTGGTTAGAGGATCTGTACAGCCCTATAAGAGGACTGTTAAAGTCTCCTGATATTATGGTCTTAAAGGATATCATATTGCTCAGACTAATTAAGGACTGTTTCAAGAATTTGGGAGCATATAAGGTGGGTGCATAAATATTTAGAATTGAAATGTCCTCCTCTTTTATGTTTCCCTTGACCAATCTTTAGTGTCCATCTTTGAATTCTTTTGACTTTAGTGGCTTTAAATCTACTTGTATCTGAAAAAAAGATTGCAATCTCTCTGTTCTTATGAATTTCATTTGCCTGAAAAATTGTCCTCTATCCCTTAACCCTGAGTTTCACTTTGTCATTTGAGGATAGGTGTGTTTCCTACAGGCAGAAAATGGATGACTTCTGCTTTGTTTTTTTTTTATCCAATCAGTCAGCCTGCACCTCTTCAGTGGGGAATTCAAGCCATTAACATTTATTGAGAAAATTGATACGTGTGATGGAGCTTGATTCACTTATTTTGTAAAAGTCTGTTACTCAGTTCTATCTTTTGCTTCGTTGTGGGTACTATGTATTGTCTTTTAGTTTCTGGGTGTATAATTTTTTTGTAGTCCATTGTGATCATCAGTGTGTAAAATAGGTGTAAGTATTTCTTGCAGAACTGGTCTTATTGTGGAAAACTTCCTCCATGTTTGCATATCAGTAAATGATTTGATTTCTCTGTCAATGTTAAAACTTAGACTATCAGGATGTAGAATTCCTGGCAGGAATTTATTTTAAGTAGATTAAATGTAGATAAGCATTGTCTTCTGGTTTGAAATGTTTCATTTCATATCACATCATACCTTTGTTTAATTCTTAATAAACTGTTCACTTGTTAAAAAAAAAATGTTTCATTTGAGAAGTCCACAGTCACCTTGATAGATTTTTCCCTGTAGGTCAATTGGTGCTTACCCCTCGCTGCTTCCAGAACCTTGTATTTTGTCTTGAATTTGTAAAGGTTCATGACTACATGTCTTGGAGAAGCTCTATTTGTGTTGAGAAGACCTGAGGTCCTACATCCTTATGAAAGGAGTTTGTCAGAATCTTTGCTGGTATTTGGGAAATTTTCCTTTATAATATTCTGTAGTATGGCTTCCATTTCTCTTAGGTGTTCTTGTTTCCCTTCTGGGATACCTATAACTCAAATGTTGGAATACTTCATGAAATCCCATAACTGTCCATGAATGTTCTTTTTTCTCTCTCTCTTTTTTCTGTCTCTTTAACTGCCTGAGTTACACCAAGAGCTTTATCCTGTACTGCTGAGATTCATTCTTCTGCATGGTCTAATCTGTTATTGATACTTTCTACTTAGGTTCCCTGACTGACTGCTTCAGTTTTTTTAAGCTCTGCTATATCCTATATATATTCTTAATATCATTCATCTCTTATTAGATTCTGCTTTTATGTTTCTTCTTGCTTATTTTCCACTTTCTCAGCAAATTCCTTCATTATTTCACCTTCCATATTTAAAATTCACCTTCTGTCATTTCTAACATTTCATTATAGATGGATTCCTCTGCAGTAGCTATGTCATGATCCCTTGGGGTGATCACTCTGGTCTGGTCTTTCATGTTATCAGGATATTTCTGCTGTTTCTTCCAGATGACTCTTTTCTTTTTGTCTGTTTCCTTGCCTTACTGTTTCCTTTCTATTCATCTTGCTCTTTAAATAACCATACCTCTGACCTAAGGTGTCAAAGTACCCTTTGGTAAAGGACTAAACAAATGAGAAGAGAGTAGAGCAAGAAAGGATAAAATACTTTTTAAAAAGAGAAAGGAAAGGGGGGGTAAGTAAAAGAAAATGGACAAAAAGAAGAGAGGAAGAGAAAGAGAGAGATAATAGTTATAGTGGTGTACATTGACCCACACCCAGAAATTCCAAGCTCTGGAGGAACTGGATTTGGTAGATCCCTTGATGTCTGGAGCTATTTGCCAGCCTGAGCAGACACAGGTCCCCACCTCCATCACACAGAGAAGAAAGACAAAAATACTATAAGTCAACTAAAACAAAAACTCAAAAAACCTTGAGAGATTAAAATTGGGGGTGGGGAATTAATTGTCAGAATAACTAGGAAAAAATGAAGTTCTTATTATTAAAGAGGAAACTATAAAAAATTCTATGTACATAAGGAAGACAATGAAAAAGTACACTCTATGGGGAAAAAGTTGAAAAAAAAATTTAAAGAAAAAATATGTATCAAATATGTATCAAAAATATAAGATACTTATATATCATACTTATATACTTATATATCATATTTGATATATCATGCTGAATATTTCCTGAGGAACAGGTGATTATTGGGATATGGGATGCTAGTCACAATGCTGATACATCTGTATAACATGGAGAATGGAAGCTGCTGCTGATTTTTTGCCCTGGAAGTCTGCAAGGTTGGGAGCTTTGAAGCTCTCCTCAGCCCAATTAAAATACATGCATTGTCCTTTTGAAATTGTGCCCACTGGCTAAGCAATGACTTTCATAAGAAAGCATGTGTCACTTGAATCTCTCTAGAAGTGGTTGCCCGCTTCACAGGGGTACCACATAAATGAGGCCACAACTTGCCTCACTTTAGGATCCCAAGGGCTGAGCCTGCAAGGCAGCTCTCCTCTAATGGCCGCACCTTGTCTGCAGTAGAACCAATGAAAACTCCATTCTACCCAGGTGGCTCAGTCCCAGCTTCTGGGTGCTGTCCTAAGGTTATTCAACCAAGTTGCCCAAGTCCAAAAATAAATAAATAAATAAATAAAAAGGGATGGCCTTCTGTGTGTGCAAACTCTCCCCGCTACTGTAGCTGCTATAACTGTTGCTACCACAGCTGCCACAGCCCGCCAGCCTCTGACTGATCCCAAACACTTGCTGCTTCTTTACTGTTTTCATTGTCCTCTTGGGGTTCTTAAGTGTCCTGCTCACTCCCTGTGCCCATAAAATGATGTTTCTGGGTAGAGACCACAAGCCAGAGGTGACTAGAATCTTATTTTCCTAATCTCACCATGCCCATCTGCAAAGAAGCTATCTCTAGTCCTTCTTCTTGCTCTGCACCACTTCTGTGTGATATTCTTGATATGAAATCATATTGTCAGGAAACAATGATAGTTGACTTTTTTCCCCATTTAGATAACTGTGATTTCCTTCCCTTGTATGATTGATCTGGATAGGATTCCCAGCATTATGTTGAAAAGTGGTGTTAATGGTCAACCTTATCTGGTTTCATTTATAAGCAAAAATGCTTCCAAAATTTCCCTATTAATTTTTATGTTGGCTGTGTATTTCTCATATAAGGCTTTTTAAATTTTGAGGTATTTCCCATCTATGCTTCTTTTGTTAAGCATTCTTATTATAAAAATGGTATTGAATTTCACTAGATGTTTTTTTAGTGTCTACTGTGAGGATCATATTGTCTTTGGTTTTGCTTCAGTTTATGTGGTGCATGACATTAATAAATTTGCATATATTGAACCATCCTTGCATCTCTTGGATGAAGCCTATTCGGTCATCATGAATTATGTTTTGATGTGCAGCTGAGTTTTGTTTTCTGGTATTTTTTTGAGAATAATTGCATCTATATGCAAAGGGGATATTGGTCTGTAGTTTTCTTTTTTTGTTGTGCCTTTTCCTGGCTTTGGTAGGGGGTAATATTGGATTTGATAGAATGAGGTGAAAATGATACTTTCCTTCTCCATGTTATGGAATAATATCTGTAGTATAAGTGCCCATTCATTTTTGTAAGTCTGGTAAAATGACCCAGGCTATGACGTTATTTTGTTGGTAAATATGTATCTCTGCCTCGATTTTAGTGCTAGATATTGGTCTGTTGAGAAGTTCTATATCTTCCTGATTGATCATTAGTTTGTTTACAAGAATTTGCTAGTTTCCTTCATGCTTTCAAGTTTGTATGCATAGTGATCTTTATAGTCTTCAGAGATGCTGTTCTGTATCTTCATGGTATCTGTTGTAATTTATAGTTTTTCATTTATAATTAAGTTTATTAGTATTCTTTCTCTTTTGTTTCTGGATAATCTAGTATGAGGTCTGTATATTTGGTTTATCTTTACAAAGAACCAATTTTTGGTTTCATTGATCTTCTGTATGCATTTTTTGTTTTGTTTGTGATTTAATTTAGTTCTGCTAAGACCAATGTCATTTCTTTTCTTCAGCTCGGTTTGAGCTTGATGTGCTCTTTCTTTTCAAGTTCCTTGAGACAATTTATTAGATTGTTGATTTGTGATTTTTCTGGTCTTTGGATATGTAAGCATTTAAGACTATGTATTTTCCTCTCCCCAGAACTGCTTTTGCTGTGTTCTATAACTTTTGATTACTTATCTTTCTTTTATCATTTGGTTAAAAGTATCTTATAATTTTTATCTTATTTTCATCCTTGACCCAACAACCATTCAACAATAAGTTTCTTAGTTTCCATGACATTTTGTAGATATGAGTTTTTCTTTGGGAACTGATTTCTAATGATTCCACTGGGTTCCAAAAAGATATATGGTGTAAATTCTAATTTTTTTTTAATTTTGAGACTTATTTTTGGGATAGGGACTGAGAAATCTTAGGTAATATTCCATGACTTAATGGTAAGAATGTATATTCAGTTGGTTTGGAGTAGAATGTTCTATAAATTTCTGTCAGGTTAATTTCTTTTCTAAAAGAATGTTTATGTCCATTGTTTTATTTTTTATTTTCTATTTAGGAGCTCTGTCCTATTCTTTTAGTTGGGTGGTGAAGTCCCACATTAATACAGTGCAAGCACACATTATTGTTCTTTGGAGTTCCACAAAATTAGTAAGCACAGTGCTTTTAGCATCTTCCAAACTATTATTATGTCCTCCTTTCTTCTGGATTAAGCTAATTTTGCTTTGACTTGTCCACCTCCACCTCTCAGTAACCATTGCTTTGATTATGCTTTTTCTTCCAGCTTGTGCTGGTAAAGCCATAAAACATCTTCTGTTACAATTCTTAAAAATAAATGCTCCAGAATATTAATTCAACTTATTTAAAATATATGTTGAAAACTCCACTCTTGTCCATAGTTTATTTGCCCTTTGCACAGCCACTACAGGTAATTAAGAGATAGAAAGTCCAATGCTATGGAATTCATTAAAACAATATTGTCTATCACTGCCAAATACTTAATAAGCATCTGAGATGTGAGTAACCATTAAATAACTTGATACATTTGGATTGGGTGATAGGGCCACTCAGCAAAATATACTGAACAAGGAGAACAAGCATCACAAAATAAATCCTGACCTGATAAATGATGAAGGGGGCCGAATAAAATTGACACTGATATTAAGTATATCAGGGAAAGTAAATATGCATAATGCTAGGATTACTGTGATCATGAATACACTATAGATTTAGGTGATATATCCGCCCCTTGGTCAGGTTGTGTCTTGCCAAGATTTGAGAAGTGCCCATGAGTGAATAATTCCTCCAAGACTGTGAGAAGTTTGTAGGGGATAAAAGTGTAAATGGTTACAATTATCCAAGATAGACAGAGGAAAGCCATCTTAGCTATGTAATATCTTGAAATAGGTGAGAAATCAGATATCATGTCAATTCTTGGGGATTATCAAAAAATATTTGGGCATACTCTCTAAGGTGGTAAACTATCTGATTGATAAGGAGTGTTGTAACAATATCCTTTGGGGTAGGGTTCATGAGTATTTTAAGGAAAGTTTGTATAATTGAAGGTAAAATATTATTCTGTATGAAAATATTTTCTTTTGCCTCAATTAAATAAAATCACAGAAGGGGCCCTGTCCTATTCCAAAAGATGAACAGTATGGCAACAGCTGAGAGTAACACAAACAGAAGTTTAAAAGTTTATATTGGTTGGCAAGTGATGTAGCTGGTTTCAATTTATTTGATTCAGATGTGATGTCTGCTTCTCATCCTCATAGGGACATCTAGGCAACTTTAATCTGATGGCTGAAAGAGAATAGCACAAACAATACGTGGCTATTCTAATAAGGTGTCAAGCATTCTGACACAAGATGGCCTTTTTTTTCTTTTTCTTTCTTTCTTTTCTTTTTTTTTTTTTTTAGAGACAGAGTCTTACTTTGTCACCTTCAGTGGAGTGCTGTGGCATCACAGCTCACAGTAACCTCCAGCTCTTGGGCTTAGGCGATTCTCTTGATTCAGTCTCCCGAGTAGCTGGGACTATAGACACCCACCACAATGCCCAGTTATTTTTTGTTGTTGTTGCAGTTTGTCTGGGGCTGTGTTAAAACTGGCCTCCCTCGGTATAATCCTAAAGGATTCACCTTGAGTATAAAAAATGTCCCTAAAGATTTCCTGGAGTATCCCTTTGGCTGTTCTAAGGGTCTAGATGAACAAACGTTTCAGTATTTCATTGAAACCATCCATGATATTTGTGTCAGTCTTTATAATATGCCCAGGGTTCTAACAGAAGAAGAATGCATTCTGGTTATTCTGGGTTGAGGAATGAGCTGATGTCTGAATTGTATAGAGGCCTGTAAAAAGTTGCTGTAATTGTAGCACAATCAAGTGAGTAACCCTTTTTTGGCTTTATTTTCCTATGGTTTCTGCTAAGCAATCAAACAAACCAACAATTTTTTAAGCTGTTCTTGTGGCCCAGTTAGGATCATTTTGTTTTACTGGGGGAGTAATAGTTTCATGTAATCTTGCCACAAAATTAAAAAAAATAATAAACAACAGAAAAGAAAGAGTTAAACAGCTTAATTGGTTTCATCAGAGAGAGTAGAAATCACATAACTTTATTTAAACATCTTTTCAAACCCACAAAATCATAAAATTATTCTAACAATGATTCATTCTTTTGGGGGTGTACAACAGTAAATAACTTTCCAGTAAACTTGGGTAGGGAAGACTGTGAAATGTGTTTTTATATAGGGCCTCTTTGCCTTCCTGACAGGATTTTAGCATTAAAATGACCAGAATTACATTAAAAAGAGAACTACAGGACATAAAGACCAAAAAGATGGCTGAAATGGGGTTAATGTCTGCAGTTGTTTCATAGGAAATAATGTTTATTTTGTTCCCAGTCAGAGTTGTAGTCGTCTGAATTGCAGATCAGAATTTAGGGACGTATGATAGTTTGTCCCATAGCTCATATTGTTGGAATGTTTAGCAGTCTGATCTTTCTTGCAGCCATCAAAATTTAGGATATCATCATACCAGTTCTGAACCTTCAACACACAGGAAATTTTTGTTTGTTTAACCTTAGGGTTGTTTGATAAAGTGGTATCTATGGTTATAATTCAAGATGGCAACCCAGTTTATTAGAGCACAGAATATCCACCAATAGCCATGCATCCATCACTAAATTAGTGAATGTCCTGTTCTTTGTCCTCAGTTCATCCCAACCAGTTTAGCCCTCCTGACACTCTTAGTGGTTTTCAAAGTTGAGGGCCATAGTGATCTTCTCATACATATTTGACGCTTGTGGTGAGATCAAACATCCACCTCCATTATTTTTTTTCCTCACCTTGAAAACTGTAGTCTATGGAAACTCTAAATGAGTTGTGTTGTGCTGGCTTAGGAGTAGGGGTACTATATTCTGAAGTGACAATCTTTTATTACCTGTTTTGGCTTCTCTAGATTCAGTCAGTCAAGAATATTTCTCTGGAGCACTTTTTTGCATGAATTCTGGGGAACTCAGCATGGTATTCCTGTGTTTGAATAGCTTAATGTTATATTTTGGTGGGGAGAATGATACTGGTAAATATTCCATTCTTCCAACTTGCTGCATTTCATAAATAACCTGTAATTCAGGAGGTGCCTGTAGCTCAATGGAGTAAGGCACTGGCCCCATATGCTGGAGGAGGCAGGTTCAAACCCAGCTCCGGCCAAAAACTGCAAAAGAAAAAAACTCTGTAATTATTTTCAAAATAAGCTTTTCCCCTTTATTTTCCTGTTCTTTTCCTGGAGATTCCGTAATGCTTTTATATGTTCACTTTGTGATTTTGCATAAATCAGTTTTATTCCTTTTACTTCTTATTACCTCCAATTAGGTGGTTTCAAATAACTTTTATTTTTCATTTACTGATTGTCCTATTTGAGCAAATGTGGTATTTTAACTTTCCAATGAACTTTTTAGTTAAATCACATTTTTAGTTTTAGAAATTTTTTCTAATTCCTTTTTATGTTTTCTTATTTTATTCTTAAAATTCTGATTTTGTTCATGTGTGATTTTCCTCATTTTTATTTGGATGTAAATGAACAATTCTTATTTATTTATTTTTTTATTGAATCATAACTATGTAAATTGATGTATTTATGGGGTTCAGTGTACCGATTTGACATAGTGTGAAATGATTTTTATAGATCATTAAGTTTCTTTATGATTATTATCTTCTGGTCAAGCTAGACACTGATCTCCATTTATTTAGGGTTGGTTAGTGGAGCATTATTACATTCCTTTAGTGCAGTGGTTCTCAGCTTTCCTAATGTCTCAACCCTTTAACGCAGTTCCTCATGTTGTGCTGACCCCCAACCATAAAATTATTTTCGTTACTAGTTCATAACTGTAATTTTGCTATTGCCATGAATCGTAATGTAAATATCTCATGTGCAGGATGGTCTTAGGTGAACCATGTGAAAGGGTCGTTCTACCCCCAAAGGGGTTGCAACCCATAGGCTGAGAATTGCTAATTTAGTAGTACCATGTTTGTCTGATTCTTCATGATCCATGCAGCCTTATATTGATGTCAAAGTATCTCAAGAATGGAAGAAAAAGTATCCAATGTACTCAGCCCTAATATGAAGCTAATTTATAGCTTTCATATGAAGGCTAAAACCCAATTATAGCACAGGAATACAGGGATAGGGGAAAGGGAGGGGAG
>CAUYON010147915.1:0-15141 GCA_963573935.1 Arctocebus calabarensis | reverse complement strand
CAGTGAAATGGTGGGATCACCCTTATGGTGCATCTTAGAAGGGTACAGGTGAAACTTGCTAAATACAGAATACAAATGTTTTCATACAATAACCAAGAAAATCCCATGAAAATTATGTTGAACAGTTGGATGAAAATATTTCAGATTGTATATGAAGCCAGCACATTGTACCCCATGATTGCACTAATGTACACAGCTATGATTTAATTAAAAAATGAAAATCCCAGGATCTATTTGTATGTAAAGTGACAATATGATTATAACATTCATATGAAAAAACAAATGGCAAAAAATAGCCAAGACCATCTTAAAAAAAAAAGAAAAAACTGGGTGGCCCCTGTGGCCCAAAGGAATAGGGTGCTGTCCACATATACCAGATGTGGTGGCTTTAAACCCAGTCCTGGCCAAAAACTGCAAAAAACAAAAACAACCAAACAAACCAAAAAACAGTGGGGCACTTAAGCAACGAATTAGACTGAAGTGGGTGATATGGATGAGACAGTACAGGGCCCAGTATAAACATTATGAAATTATAAAGACATTTTCAATATAATTATGAACAATTATAATTATGAAAGAGATGTGTATTATCACTAGTTCTTAATACTATTTTAAAAGTTCTAGTTAATGAATAAAATAGTAAAATAAAAATCCTCAATAGATAACAAAAAATAGAAAAATCTCCTTTATTTAATTATGTGATTGTATACTTAAAAATAGAGTAACTATACAAAAATAGCTATTTAAATTAATATTATTACATGGTATATTAATGAACAAATAGTAAATGTAGGAAAATCAATAGTGGTATAAGACACAGGTCCAGTTTCAGTCTTTTACATGTTGTTATCCAGTTCTCTCAGCACCATTTATTGAATAAGGATTCTTTTCCCCACTGTATACTTTTGTTTGTTTTATCCAAGATTAGATGACTATTAGAAGCTGGTTTCATCTGTTGCTTATCCTGCTCCAAATATCTGTCTCTATTTTTGTGCAAATAATTGGCTGTTTTCATCACTGTGGACTTGTAATGTAACTTACACTCCTGTAGAGTGAAGGCTTGGCTTTGATTTTACCATTAACAATTGCATTGGGTATATGAGTTTTTTTCTGGTTCCATAAAAATTGAAGAACTATTTTTACCAGTTTTTCAAAGTATCATGTTGGTATTTTAAAGGGAGATTGCATTGAATCTGTAGATTGCTTTGGGTAGTATAGATATTTTAACAATGTTGATTCTTCCCAGGAAAGAGCATGGTATCTTCTTCAATTTGTTAATGTTTTCTGCACTTTCTTTTCTTAGGGCTTAGTAATTCTCTTTGTACAAATCCTTCTCCTCTTTTGTTACATATATTTCTCATTATGTAATTTTTAAAATCTACTGTGAAGGGAATTGTGTCTTGGATTAGATTCTTAACTTGGCTGTTTTTGGCGTATACAATGGATATGAATTTGAGGACATTAATTGAGTATCCTGAGACATAGACATTACCATATTTCCTGATCACTTCCAGAATTCATGTGGTTGAGTCTCTGGAGTTCTCTAATACAAGATCACATCATCAGCAAAGAACAAGAGTTTGAACTTCTCTGCTTGCATTTGGATGATGTTGATATACTTCTTCTGGCTGATTATATTGACTAGAACTTCCAGTACTATGTTGAATAGTAGCAGCAGTAGAGGACTTTGTTGTCTGGTTCCAGTTTTAAGTGGAAAAGCTTTCAGTTTTACTCTATTCAGTTTAATATTAGCTGTGAGTATCTTGTAGATGGCTTCTATCTGTTTAAGAAATGTGCCACCTATGCCTACTATCTTAAGCTTTCTTATTAGAAAAGGGTACTGAGGCTCAGCACCTGTGGCTCAACAGGCTAAGGAACCAGCCATGTACACCTGAGCTGGCAGGTTCGAATCCAGTCCAGGATCACCAAACAACAATGACGGCTGCAAACAAAAAATGGTCGGGCATTAGTGGCAGGCGCCTGTAGTCCCAGCTACTTGGGGGGGCGGAGGCAAGAGGCTCACTTGAGCCCAGGAATTGGAGGTCTGTGAACTGTGATGCTACAGCACTCTACTCAGGGGGACAGCTTGAGGCTCTGTCTCAAAAAAAAAAAAAAAAATGAAAGAAAAAAAGAAAATGAAAAGAAAGGGATACTGAATTTTTATCTGCATCTCTTGAGAGGATCTCAATAGGTCTTTGTTTTTGCTTCTATTGATATGGTGAAATACATTTATGGATTTCTGTCGCTAAATCAGCCTTGCAACCCTAGGGTGAAGCCTGTTTGATTGTGATGCATAATTTCTTAATGTGTAGCTGTACTCTATTGAATAACATTCTATTATTTTTGCATCAATATTCATTAGTAAGATTGGTCTGTAGTTCTTAGTTGGATCCTTTCCTGGATTTGGTATCAGGATGAGGCTTGCCTCGTGGAACATATTAGGGAAGGTTACTTCTTTCTGAATGTTTTGTAATAGGTTCTGCAGTATGGTTATAGATCTTCTTTGAAGGTTTGATAGAATTTTGGTATGAAGCCATCTGGTCCAGGGCTTTCATTTTTTTTTTTGTCAGATGCTTTTTTTATTGTTTATTCAATCTCAGTGCTTGATATTTGTCTATTCAAGAGATCTATTTCTTCCTGGTTAAATCTAGTGAGGTGATTTTATTCCAAGTATTGGTCTATTTTCCCCACATTGTTGAATTTCTGGGTATAGAGTTTCTAGTGTAGTCAGAGATAATCTCTTATAATTCTATGGTATCTGTTCTTATATCCCCTTTATCATTTCTGTTTGAGGTTATTGAAGATCTTACTTTTCTCTTTCTGTTTAATGTGGACAAAGGTTTATCAATTTTGTTTATTTATTTATTTATTTATTTATTTTTGAAACTAAGTCTCACTATGTCTTCCTGTGTACAGTGCTGTGGCATCACATCTCACAGCAACCTGAAACTTTTGGACTTAAACAATTCTTTTGTCTCAACCTCCCAAGTAGCCGGAACTATAGGCACCTGCTACAAATGCCTAGCTATTTTTTGTTGCAGTTATAATCGTTGTTTAGCTTGCCCAGGCAGGATTTGAACCCACCAGCCTGGGTGTATGTGGCTGTCACCCTACCCACTGAGATATGGTCCTTTCCTTGTTTATCTTTTTAAAAATAGGAGTTTGGAGCCACATCTTTCACCACTTACAAAAATTGACTCAAGATGGATAAAAGATTTAAATCTAAGACAAGAAATGATAAAAATTCTAGAGGAAAGTGTGAGAAAAACTCTTGAGGATGTTGTCCTGGAAAAAGATTTTATGAAGAAGACTTCAATGGAAATTAAAACACCAACAAAAGTAAACAAATGGAATGTAATTAAACCGAAAGGCTTCTACACAGCAAAAGACACAACAATGAAAGCCAATAGACAACTTTTTAGATTGAAAAAGAAATTTGCTTGTTATGAATATGAAAAAGACTTGATAACTAGGATCTACAGAGAACTCAAATTAACCAAAAAAAAAAAAAATCAAACTCCCCAGAGAAGGAGAAGCAAGATGACAGCCAAGTAACAGCTTCCTTACAAATAGGCACAGTGAGACTGGGGATAGATGACTCCAGGTATCTGTGGCTGGTGATATCTGCCCAGAAACATCTCTTTGGGGACATAGGGAGTCAGTGAGAGACTTCTGGACCCCATGAGGAAGACGAAAGCCAGTGAAAACTGGCAAGTGGTTGCATATGTTCATTTGGTCTAATCCCACCAGCTCTACAGGAAATACTTGAACCTGTTCTTCACACTGACCATCACAATGGATCAACAACAAATTAAGAACTCAGAAATTAAAGGACAGAGCCTAACTTCAACAATGATGCAAAAGATAAAACTAAGCAATTAACTCTCACAAAATAAGGTGAAGAGAACACTACCACACTTATCAATTATCTCAAGAAATGTTAATGGCTTAAATTCCCCACTGAAGAGGCATAGATTGGCTGATTGTATTAAAAAAAAAACCAAGCCATCCATTTTCTGTCTGCAGGAAACACACCTAGCTTCAAAAGACAAATTAAAACTCTGAGTTAAGGGTTGGAAGTCAATTTTTCAGGCAAACAGAATTCAGAAGAAAAGAGTGGTTGCAATTTTACTGTCAGATAAGTGTGGATTTAAAGCAACTAAATTCAAAAAAGACAAAGATGGTCACTTTATCTTGCTCAAGGGAAAATTACAACAATAAGACATTTAAATTCTAAATGTTTATGCACCAAATTTAAATATGCCCAGATTATTGAAGCAGACCTTACTCATTCTGAGCAATATGATATCCTATAACAACATAAGAACAGCATACTTTAACACTCCTCCTATAGAGCTAGACAGATCCTCTAAACATAAGTTAAACAATGTGACAATGTGAAGGAAATGGATTAATATTTGTAATCATACCCTATCCCTAGACTTATCCAGGAGGAAATTGAGCTCCTGAACAGACCAATTTTAAGCACTGAGATCAAAGAAAAAATAAAACATCTTCCAACAACAACAACAAAAAAATGCCCTGGTCCAGATGGCTTCACACCAGAATTCTATCAAACCCTTAAAGAAGAGCTTATTCCTGTACAAAAGAAATTACTCCAAAAAATTGAGGATGAAGGTATCTTCCCCAACATGTTCTACGAAGCAAACATCATCCTGATACCAAAACGAGAAAAATACCTAATTAAAAAGGGCAATTTCCATAATGAATATGGATGCAAAAATTCTCAACAAAATCCTAGCCAATAGATTATAGCTTATCATCAAAAAAAGTCATACATTATGCTCAAGTAGGTTTCATCCCAGAGATACAGGCTGGTTTAATATACCCAACTCCATAAATATTATTCACCATATTAACAGAAAGAGAAACAAACACCATATAATACTTTTGATGCTTTTGATGCATAAAAAGCATTTGATAAAATCCAGCATACTTTTCTAATTAGAACACTGAAGACTATAGGCATATGTGGCACATTTCTGAAACTGATCAAAGTTATCTATGACAAACCTACATCTAATATTTTACTGAATGGAGTAAAACTGAAAGCTTTTACTATAAAAGCTGGAACCAGACAAGGTTGTCCTCTGTCACCATTACTATTCAACATAGTGCTGGAAGTTCTAGCCAATGCAATTAGCCAAGACAAGGAAATAAAGGGCATCCAAATGGGAGCAGAGGAAGTCAAACTCTCCCTCTTTACTCATAATATGATTTTATACTTAGAGAACCCCTAAGACTCAACCATAGGACACATGGAAGTCATCAAAAATACAATAATGTCTCAGGATACAAAATCAATGTCCACAAGTCAGTAGCATTTGTATACACTGATAACAGACAAGATGAGAGGCTAATTAAGGACACAACTCCCTTCACCATATCAAAGAAAATGAAATAGCTAGGAATATACCTAACAAAAGAGGTGAAGGACCTCTATAAAGAAAATTATTAATCCCTAAGAAAGGAAATAGCAAAGGATATTAACAAATTAAACAGGATACCATGCTCATGTCTGGGAAGAATAAACTTTGTTAAAATATCTATACTTCCCAAAGCAATCTACCTATTCAATGCCATCCCTATTAAAATACCAACATTGTCCTTTCAAGACTTGGACAAAATGATTCTATGTTTTGTATGGAACCAGAGGAAAAAAAAAGTATACATGAGGCAGTTCTTACTAATAAAAACAAAGCCAGGGGCATCAGCATACCAGATTTTTTATTCAGTTATTTATTTTTTTAAAAATCATAGCTGTATACATTAATGCAATTCTGGGGTACCATGTGCTGGTTTTATATACAATTACAAATATTTTCATCAAACTGGTTAACATAGACTTCATGGCATTTTTTTAGTTATTGTGTTCAGACATTTATATTCTACATTTAGTAAGGTTCACATGCACCCTTCAGCTTACCAGATTTTAGGCTATACTACAAAGCCATAGTGGTCAAGACAGCATGGTACTGGCAAAAAAAAAATAGAGACATAGACATTTAGAATTGAATAGAAAATGAGAAAATGAAACTTACATCTTACAACCACCTAATATTTGATATACCAAACAAGACCATGCCTTGAGGGAAAGATTCCCTATTCAATAAATGGTTCTGGAAGAGCTGAATATAAACATTTAAAAGACTGAAAGTGGACCCACACCTTTCTCCACTCACAAAAATTTAATCAAGGTAGAAAAAGACTTAAATTTAAGGCATGAAACAATAAAATTCCTCAAGGAAAGCACAGGAAAAACAATCATAGATATCAGGCTGGGGAAAGACTTCAGGAAGAAAACTGCTGTGGTAATTGCAACAACAAAACAAATAAACAAATGGACTTAATTAAACTGAAAAGCTTCTGTACAGCTATGGAGACAACAACCAAAGCAAATAAACACCCTGCAATTTTGTACATTTTGAATCATACAAAAGCTTGATAACTAGGATCTATAGAGAACTCAAATTAATCCACATGAAAAAATGTCTAACAAACATTAGAAGAAATGCTCTTCACTTTCCCAACATGATCTATGAAGCAAACATCACAATGATACCAAAACAAGAAAAAGACCCAACTACAAAGGAGAATTTCACACCAATTTCACTAATGAATATAGATGCAAAAATAATAAAAAATATCCTGGCCAATAAATTACAGGTTATCATCATAAAAAGTCAAACATCATGATCAAGTAGGTTTCATCCCAGGGTTCAAAGTTGGTTTAACATCCCCAACCCTGTAAACATTATTCACCATATTAACAGAAGCAAAAACAAAGACCATATGATCCTCTCAGTTGATGCAGAAAAAGCATTTGATAAAATGCAGCATCCTTTTCTAATTAGGACACTGAAGAGTATATTCATACATGTC
Source organism: Arctocebus calabarensis (assembly GCA_963573935.1). Lineage (NCBI taxonomy): Eukaryota > Metazoa > Chordata > Mammalia > Primates > Lorisidae > Arctocebus > Arctocebus calabarensis. Next base: position 8,238 of record CAUYON010147915.1, on the reverse strand, counting down.
ACATTTCTGAAACTGATCAAAACTATCTATGACAAACCCACAGCTAATATTTTACTGAATGGAGTAAAACTGAAAGCTTTTACTATAAGAACTGGAACCAGATGATTTTGTCCTCTGTCACCATTACTATTAAACATAGGGCTGGAAGTTTTAGCCAATACAATTAGGCAAGGCAAGGAAATAAAGGGCATCCATATGGGAGCAGAGGAGGTCAAACTCTCCCTCTTTGTTGATGATATGATCTTATACTTAGAGAACCCCAAAGACTCAACCACAAGACTCGTAGACATCATCAAAAAATACACTGATGTCTCAGGATACAAAATCAATGTACACAAGTCAGTAGCCTTTGTGTACACCAATAACAGTCAAGATGAGAGGCTAATTAAGGGCAGAACTGCCTTCACCATAGCATCCAAGAAAATAAAATACCAAGGAATATACCTAACAAAAGAGGCAAAGGACCTCTATAAAAATTATGAAATCCTAAGAAAGGAAATAGCAGAGGATATTAACAAATGGAAGAACATACCTTCTTAGGAATCCTTTCTTAGGATTTAATAATTCTTTATGAAATTTTTATTGCTCATGGCCGGGAAGAATCAACATTGTTAAAATGTCTATACTTCTCAAAGCAATCTACCTATTCAATGCCATCCCTATTAAGATACCAACATTGTACTTTGAAGATTGGGATAAAATGCTTCTGTGTTTTGTATGGAACCAGGAAAAAACCTGTATAGCTAAGGCAGTTCATAGTAATAAAAACAAATCTGGAGGCATCACCTTACCACATTTAGGCTGTACTACAAAGCCATAGTGATCAAGACAGCATGGTACTGGCACAAAAATAGAGACATAGATATTTGGAATCGAATAGAAAACCAGGAAATGAAACTAACATCTTACATCCACCTAATCTTTGATAAACCAAACAAGAAAATGTCTAGGGGGAAAGACTCATTATTCAATAAATGGTGCTGGGAGAACTGGATGTCTACATGTAAAAGATTGAAACTGGACCCACACTTTTCTCCACTCACAAAAATTGATTCCAGATGGATAAAGGACTTACATTTAATGCATAAAACAATAAAATTCCTCAAAGAAAGCATAGGAAAACCACTGGAAGATATTGACTTAGGGAAAGACTTCATAAAGAGGACTGCCCTGGCAACTGCAACAAGAACAAAAATAAACAAATGGGACTTAATTAACCTTAAATGCTAAGGACACAACCAAAGCAAATTGACATCCTAAACAATGAGAAAGTATATTTGCACATTTTGAATCAGACAAAAGCTTGATAACTAGGATCTATAGAGAACTCAAATTAATCCACATGAAAAAAGCCAACAATCTCATCTATCAATAGGCAAGAGATGTGAATAGAAACTTCTCTAAAGAAGACAGACAAATGGCTAACGTACATATGAAAAATTGCTCATCATCCCTAATTATTAGAGAAATGCAAATAAAAACCACCCTGAGATACCATCTAACCCCAGCGAGAATGGACCACATCACAAAATCTCAAAACTGCCCATGCTGGTATGTATGTGGAGAGAAAGAAACTCTTTTACACTGCTGATGGGACTGCAAACTAAAGCAATTTTTTTGGAAGGAAGTATGGAGAACCCTCAAGAAACTCATGCTAGACCTCCCATTTGATCCTGCAATCTTATTACTGGACATCTACCCAGAAGGAAAAAACTACTTTTATCATAAGAACACTTGCACTAGACTATTAATTGCAGCTCAATTTACACTCGCCAAAATGTGGGAACAGCCTAAATGCCTACCAACATAGGAATGGATTAACGAGCTGTGGTATATGTACACTATGAAATACCATTCAGCTATTGAAAAGGAGACTTTACAGAATTTGTATTAACCTGGATGGCAGTGGAATACATTATTCTTAGTAAAGCATCACAAGAATGGAGAAGCATGAATCCTATGTACTCAATTTTGATATGAGGACAATTAATTGCAATTAATGACACAGTGGGAGTTGGGAAAGGGGAGAAAAGATAGGGAAAGGAGGGAGAGGTAAGGAAAGGAAGACCAGAGAGAGGGAAGGAGGCGGTAAGTGGTGTCTTTGTGTGTACCACACCTTTTGGGGGAAAGACACGATTATAAGAGGGTCTTTACCTAACAAATGCAATCAATGTAACCTGGTTTCTTGTACACTAGTTTTCTTGTTTGAGTACCCAAAAAGAAAAAAAGAAAAACAAATCCTCATCATCCCTAATTATTAGAGAAATGCAAATCAAACCACCCTGAGATACTATCTAACCCTAGGGAGAATAGCCCACATCACAAAATATTAAAACTGCTGATTCTGGTGTGGATGTGGAGAGAAGAGAACACTTTTACACTGATAGTGAGACTGCAAACTAATACAAACTTTTTGGAAGGAAGTATGGAGAATCCTCAAGGAACTCAAGCTAGACCTCCCATTTGATCTGACAATCCCTTTACTGGGCATCTACCCAGGAGGAAAAATAAATTTTTTTATCCTAAGGACATTTTCACTAAATTTACATTCACCAAAATGTGGCAACAGCCTAAATGCTCACCAGCCCAGGAATGGATTAACAAAGCTGTGGTATATATATATACCATGGAATACTATCCAGACATTACAAAAAGTGGAGACTTTATAGCATTTGTATTAACTTTGGTCAAAGTGGAATACATTATTCTTAGTAAAGCATCACAAGAATGGAGAAGCATGAAACCTATGTATTCCATTTTGATATGAGGACAATTGATGACAATTAATAGAATGGTATGATTGGGGAAGGGGATAGCAGAGAGGGAAAGAAGGAGGGAGACTTGAGGAAAGGAAGAGTATAGAGAGGGAAGGAGGGAGGGAGCAGGGTCTTGGTGTGTGACACACCTCTTGGGAGCAAGACACAATTATAAGAGGGACATTACTTAACAAATGCAATCAGTGTAACCTGGTTTCTTATATACTCAATGAATACCCAACAACACAAAAAAGAACAAACAATCCCACTTATCACTGATCCAGAAACATGAGGAGAGATGTCTGTCTGTCTCTGAAGAAAATGTGTCTAACAATGCTCATCATCCCTAATTGTCAGATAAATCAATATCAAAACTACCATGAGATATCACATAACTGCAGTAAGATTAGCCCAGCACACATCATAGTCCCAGTGTTGTAGATGCTAGCATGGATGAGAATAGAGTATAATGAGTAGAGACCCAGCAAGAAGAAACCTAAAGGCCTCTAATTGTCTCATCCTGAGTCCCTGTACATCTGAAACTGCCCTCCCCCAGGTTAATTCTGAGACCAGGTTTCAGAATAGAGCAATGGAGTCCTCCAAGTTCCCTCAACTCCCTAGCCACTGCTACAGAATAGTGAAAACTTATTAAAGCAGAGTTTACCAGGTTGGTGAGTTTCCCAATTTGTCTCTGTGAAAATTGCCATGCTGTAACTGCCACGCTGTAACCCCACCCTAAGCTAACTGGTCACGGTCCGATTGTGTACCTGCTTGCTTTGCCACATCAGCACAAAAAAGGGTATAAAAATCAGCCTGTACCTTTCTTCAGGGTTGACTGCCCTTTAGGGCTGCAGTCCCCTCCTGTAATAAATCACCATCTGATTTGTGCCTGAAGTAGGGTCCGAGTTTTTTCTTATGGGTTCTGACAGAGTCAACATTCTTGGAGGCCCCAGGGATATTGCCATCCCCAGACTCCCACCTAGGCCCACCAATTCCCAATGGCTTTAGGGGAAGGCCTCGGAGAGACATTCCTGTGCCCTGGGGCCCTCAGAAGTGTGGAGCCAGGGCATATGTTTCCAACCCCCCCCATTGGTGATTGATCAATAACACTCGGATGAGTTTGTAACATCTGTCTGTTCTCTAGAGATTTGGGGGAGGGACCATCAGTGTCATTGTCTTTTGGGACCTCTGGAGGTAAGAAGATGCCAGCTCTATAATTCCATCTGAGTACTGCAGTCTGGGGGATGAGGAAAGGTCAGACATGTCATTAACTTTCCCTCCCAGACCCCCACAGGTCACTGGTCTGGACTCACATGGGTGTGTGAGTCACCTGGTCTGGACTCACAGGGGTGAGTCATCTGGTCTGTCTCTGGTCACCTTTGGTCACTGGTCTGGACTTACACGGTTGTGAGGGTCATCTGGTCTGGACTCACAAGGGTGAGTCATCTGGTTTGTCTCTGGTCACTGGTCTGGACTCACAGGGGTGTGAGAGTCATCTGACCTGGACTCACAGGGGTGAGTCATCTGGTATCTGGTCTGTCTCTGGTCACTGTTCTGGACTCACAGGGGTGAGTCATCTCTGTCTCTGGTCTGGTTTTTCTTTTTAGGACTCACAGAGAGTGAGTCTTCATTTTGTCTAGGTTTCTTCTTCTTTGGACCCACAGAGTGTGAGTATGCAGGCCTCTTCCATGTCAGTGAGATTGTGTGAAGCCTGTAAGTCTCTCTCCTGTCTGGTCTGTCTGGACTCACAGAATGTGAATTTGTTGGTTATTCGTCTTTGGACATCTCTTTATCCCTTTCAATTTGTCTGAACTGTCTGTTTTTACTTGTCCCTTCTCTGGTCTGTCAGGTTTTTCATTTGACTCACAGGGTGGGTCTCTGGTCTGTCTCTGGTCTGGTTTAAGACTCGCAGAGGGTAGGTCTTTGGTGTGTTAAAGTGGATCCAAGTTTATGTCAGCACTGGTGTGTGTGAGTTGGTTGTCAAATTTATGTTTGCCATTTCCAATGGTTTCTCAGTATTCCTTTCGAAGATTGGTCAGTAACAAGTTTGGGCGTCAATGTCTCTGTTTTTTGTTGTCTGTCAATGTGTCAATGTGCAATTTGTTTTAACCCAGGCTACAGCCACTGTTTGTGGCTGGGGCACAAGAGCCGATTTTTACCCAGGGGGCAGGCGCTGAGAATTTCTCAGCCCCTGGTGAAAGACCAACTCTGTCCCTCTGCCTCACCCTGCCAACTAGCCTTTTTTTAGCTTCTCTCTTATATCCTGTATGTTTCCCACTGCTCTTGACATTGCTTTCCAGATGGCAGTTGGACTTTAACATTGTAGTGCAGATAATTCATTTAAGGTTGAAACCCTCTCTTTCCAGCAATTAAAGAGTTACTACAAAGTTTCGTAAAGCTGTTCCTCCCTTGATTGCTAAAAATGGTGGTTGCTAGTTTACGAATAAATCTTGAGATAAGAGGTGGGCACTCAGCAGAAAATCCAAGATCAATTACCCATTTAGAACTAAAAAAAGGGAAAGTCCCCTTTACTTTATAAAACAACAGTTGCTTGGCATTACTCTGGTTGGCGCATATTCTGCTAATCCTCAGGCAGCCTCCAGAATGAGGGCAGGCTGTTGCCCCTCTGAGGGGAGACGACCCCTGGAAACATCCTAGGGTCCCCAGAGAACCTGGAGCCCTCAGGAGAACAGCTGACAATCACTCCTAAATTCACCTGTGAGTCCACCTCCACAAGTAAGCCACTTTAACATCTAATTTTGGCTAGTGTCTGCAGATTTGTTGTAAATTATTAGAAAAATATGTGACTGTTTGTTGGATTCAATTGTTGTAATTTGTGTAGAGCCTCTAGGGGAAGGCCAAAGATAAGAACTTTATACAGGGACCTCAGGTTGCTGGGCAATTGGCCTATCAGATACTTTCAAATGCATGGGAAGCCTCAGCCCTACTGGCTAATCAGGAGCTCCCCGAAAATTGTGTTCTCATCTGTCACCAGAAAATGAAAGAAAAAGTCCAATCAACCCCCGAGGTATTAGATCACCCACTGGCCTGTTAAAAACTGTGTGAGAAGGTGTTCTGGTTCTGGTATCGAGAATATGAAAGTGTACATTGTTCATGTCGCACACAAGTCTGCTGTGTCATTTTATGTCATTTGTTCAGTGTTTATTAAAGGATTGATCTTGGCCTAAAACAGTCTTGTATTGAACTGAAAAAAAAAAAGTATAAAAGAGTTTAAAAAATTCCCTAGAACTCAGCATTCTATGCCTTGATACACCTGAGTTCTAGTTCTTGTCAGCAATTAGAGGTTTCTTCCTCTTTGTTGTTAGTATAAATATCTGTCTGTTTTAATTCACCGTTTTCCTGCAACATCCTGGTTCCCTGATGGGAGTGCTCCCCAACACCCTGACTGATTCCATTCCCTAAGAGCCCTACATGGAAAGGAGGACTACCGCAGGGTGACAGGAAGGTCCCATGGTACTCCTCTGTAACAAATGTTAAAAAGGTCTAAAATGTTTGTGAAATATCTGTGCATGTTAAATAAAACTTCTGAAGAAGTTTACATGTGATCCAGTTAACTATGTATGTTCTTTAAAATCTTTTAGCTTATAATCTTGTTTGGATAAATGTTTTAAGCCTTTGATATTTAACAAAACTTCCAAAGTCAAAACTATAAATTTGGAGCTTGGCACCTTTAGCCCAGTGGTTGTGGCATTGGCCACCTGCACCAAGACTGGCAGATTCAAACTCAGCCTTGGCCAACTAAACAACAAAAACAACAAAAAAGGAAAATACAACTCAGAATTCAATCCTTTAAAAAAAAAGTTAAATTTATTTGATTGTTAAAAATGTATTAGAAACATTGTCAAATATAAAATAGTAATTAATTTTATATGAATTATGATTATATGTTTATTCCAATATTATAAAACATTAGTCTATCCTAAAGTATGAAATATTAGTCTGTCTTAATGTATATTATAAAAAACAAGTTAAACTTATTTGATTTGTTAGAAATGTATAAGAAACATTGTCAGATATAAAATAGTGATTAATTTTATATGAATTATGGTGATATGTTTATTCCAATATTATAAAACATTAGTCTATCCTAAAGTATAAAATATTGGTCTTTCTTAATATATATTATCAGTAAAAATTTTAATTCATCTAAAAAGGGAAAAAAAAAGAAATGTTAAGAGTGACCTAATGCCTAATGTCTTTGTAAATTGAATACCTTTGGACTAACAACAGACTTTTATAATTTTCATTAAAAAAATAAAACATGTCTATGAGTATTGCTAACCTAGCCTCAAACAAAACAAAAATCGGATGCGTGGAACTAAGCTGTTTTGTTTGGTTTTGTTTGATATATTGCTGATTCTTTCTGTGTTCTGTTTTCCAGAAATCAAGAACACCATTTTTTAATCTTTTGAGCTATTTATGTTTATTTAAGCAATATATGTACTTATGAACAGAATCTGAAACGTATGTTTTTTTCTCTCTCCTTAATTTCTTTAAAATTTAAAGGCCATTAATAAGTGTTCTTAATTTCTAACAAAGCAGTTATTTGAATAAGTTCAATGAGAATCTGTTTTGTTCTATAGAACATGACAAAGGCACTAGTTATTTTACCAAGGCTTTGGCTGAAACAGCATTTTCAGAAGTATCCAGACTGCATTAAGGAATTATAGGTTGAATTTATAAGGCCAATGGAAAAAAGAAAAAAAGAAAAAAGAAAAAGAGGCCCTTTGGAAAGCTGGCCAGATATCTATCAGTAACATTTCCTGATCTGTGGTAATTAATGAAGGTCACTTGCTGACAGGTCCAGGAATTGAAATGTGCTTGGAGACCTCAAGAGAAGAGGAATTTACCCAATGCTTACAGGAATCTAACGGCACAGATGAAACCTGGGCTTGTGAAAGGCTTTCAAGAAAGTCCACCCTGAGATTCCTTATAAAAGATTCCAGAAAACTCAATATTAAAAAGCCTAGATAGCGGGGAGGAGCCAAGATGGTGGCCGAGTAACAGCTTCCTTGCAACTGGGCTCCGTGAGACTAGAGAGAAAGACTTCAGGCATCTCTGGCTGACGAGATCTGCCCAGAAACATCACTTTGGGGACACAGGGAGACAGTGTGAGACTTTTGGACCCCCTGAGGAAGGCAAAAGCAGTGGAGATCTGGCAAGTGGTTGTGTGTGTTCGTTCGGTCTAATCCTGCTGGCAGCTGTGACTACAGCAGCAGTGAGATTGCAAACTGGAAAGGTCTTACCTGTGAGCTGTTTGGGTTTTTTTTGGACTTGGCACTCGGTTGAACTGCCTTGAGAGAACTGGGGCAAGAGTGCGGAGGTATTTGAGTGTTGTCTGGGGCTCCAGACTGAGCCACCGAGCCAGAAAGAGCTTCCAGTGTTTGTTTGTGGGCTGTGTGGAGCCATTGTAGAAAAACTGCCCTGGCAAGCTCCACCCTCAGGATCGCAGAACAACCAT
>CAUYON010147914.1:0-34440 GCA_963573935.1 Arctocebus calabarensis | reverse complement strand
GGATTTAGTGAAGTCATAGGACCAGGTAGAATGGTGTGTGCTCTAATATGAGTAATGTATATGGGATGAATATGATGTCTAAGGAATCTCTGGATAAATTGAAAAAGAGAAGAAATTTCATCAGTGGAAGTAATAGTTGTTGTTTCTAGGTGGTTAACAGCAAAGCATGTAGATTGAGAGTCTGTTGCCACTTTCATAGGACAATGAAAGTCTTGGAGTAGAATAAGAATAGCATACATTTCATTCTTCTGGACAGAATTATAAGGACTTTGAACAACTTTGGAGTTACTACCATCAGTGTATCCAGCCTAGACATGCTTGATCTGTGTAAAAAGTGATAGCATCTGCAATTGGTGAGTCTTTGACAATATGAGGAAGGATTCAGGAAGTAAGTTTTAGAAATTGAAATCTTTTATCAGGAGGATATTCATTGGTAATTAAGCCTACAAAAGATGCAAGAGTGATTTGCCAAGGCAAAGATAATTGAAAATTGAGTTGAATTTGCTTTTCCATGAAAGGAACAATGATAGAACAAGGGTCATAGCCTGTAGGTTGGCTAATTCTGTTTCTGCCTTTAGCAATTAACTCACAGATTTTGTCTAAACATTGTTGTAATTTTTGTGCAGTTTTATTAGGAAGGAATAGCCACTCTAAAAGGTGTTCTGTTGATAAATAACTCCAGTTGGAGAGTGAGAAGTGGCTATAATTATCAGTCGAATCAGTAATCTAATGTCAACTCGATGTAATTCTTTCAAGGCAAACTCTTTTTCAATTAATTGCAGTTCCTTCTTTGCCTCTGGAGTACATGAACGAGGACTATTTAAGTCTGACGGTCCTTCCAGGATTTTAAAAAGATTAGTTAAGGCATAGGTTGGTATTCCTAAAGTTGGATGTAACGAATTTATATGACCTAACAGTTTTTGGAAATCTTTTAAAGTAGATAAGGAATCTAACCTAAGATTAGTGTGTTGTGGGAGAATTTATGTTTGAGTTAATTTGTATCCCAAATAATTATAGGGGGATGTAGTTTGAATTTTTTTCTGGAGCAATTTGAAAACCATAATATTTTAGGGTAAGTACAGTTTATTTAAATATGTCTTGCAAAACAACTAAACTTTGGTGTGCAAATAAAATATCATTCATAGAATGATGTAGGCTGTAGGATATTTCTTCCTAATGTGCTACAAAGGCTGATCAACAAAATGCTGACATAAAGTAAGAGTATTTAACATACCTTGTGGCAGAACTCTCCATTGAAAACACTGATAGGTGTCTTTGTTGATTACAGGAAGACAAAAAAAGGCAAAACGTGGTCAGTCTTCAGGATGCAAGTATATACTGAAAAAACAATCTTTTAAGTCAATGACATATAAATACCAATTGGAAGGGATCATGGAGGGTAAAGGAAGTCCTGGTTGCAGGGGACCCACAGGAACAATTGTTTCATTAACTTTGCTAAGATCAGTGAGCATTTGCCTGATTTCTTTTTTACAACAAAGACAGGAGAATACCAAGGGCTGCTAGAGGGCTCAATATGTCCTTGCTCTAACTGTTCCTGAATTAAAAATTGTAAGGCATCCAGTTTTTCTTTAGTTAATAGCCACTGCTCCACCCACACTGGATTATTGCTCTTTCAAGATAGCTTGAGAGCATATTTTGGGACAGTGGCCTCTATGCTAAATTTGACATTTGAAAGGAATTAGTATGAGAAGAAAGTATGGTTATTATAGTTTTCCATTGCTGAAGTAATCTCGATCCCACAAGTTAATAGTAATATCAGCTATGTATGGTTGAATTTGAGCATTTTGACTATCTGGTCCCAAACAAGGTAAAGGTAATATACTTTGAAAGACTGAATTTAAAGTTCCTATGCCTGTAAAAGTAGCATTGAGTATTTGTTTTGGCCACTCCTTGGGCCATAGAACCATGACTGAAACATCTGCACCAGTATCTAACAGGCCAGTAAAGGATTAATCCTTCAAAGTGAGTGTTAACTGATGCCTATTCTTATCAATAGATGTTTGCCAAAAAATGCTTTTTGTACTGCTGAGACCACCAGTGTGTTTTTTACCAGTACTTTGTAATTTAATGTGAAGCAGGAGTAGCAACTGAGCAATCTTTTGTCTGGATAAAACTTGAGTTGGTTGGTTTACTGAAATCATGATCTGTATTTCCCCTAGGAAGTCACTATCAATAACACGCGTGTGGACAAACACTCCATAAGATGTTAAACTACTTTTTCCTAACAATAACCCAATAGTATCTGGGGAAATAGGACCACATATTCCTGTTTTTAATTTCTTTACTCCCATGTTGGAAAGCAAATGAACATTATCACATACTGGTAAATCTAAAGTGGCACTACCTGGGGTGGTGTGTAAAAAGGATAGGACGGGCTTAAGTTGCTGGTGAGTGGGTAGGTCTCCAGACTGGTATTCTTTGTCTGTGGGGCCCCACACTAGGAGGGATATTAGTTACTGTGACTGGGAAAAGCCCTATGGTATCTTCAAAAGTAAAGTTCCCAGTCTTTTGCCCCTCTAATAAAGCCTTCATAATAGAAGTCTCAGGTGGATCATCTACATAGGGAGGCACGGAGGGCAATGTTAAGTGATCTTTGTTAACATTTTAAATTATATTATATTTGTTTATTTTGTTTTCTTTTGTTTTTGGAGAGCCGGGTGTGCGCCCACCCTGCTGAGGTTGGCACTCCTGGACCAGCTGCAGGTCCCCTGGATGGCTCCCGCTGTGTCTGCAATTACACCACCCCCAGGACTAGGGGCGGCCTCAGACCTAGAGACTTGGTAGACACTGCCACTTGCTGCAGTCCCCAGTTCCTGGCAGAGGCATGAGGAGGAGGCGGGTCCCCAAGCTCAGGGAAGGCAGGTGGTGGGGGAAGTGGTGCTGCACATTATCACCCAGACTGCTCTCGGTTTGTGCTCCTCTGCGCTTCTTGCCTCCTGTGGGTGGGAGAGGGGAGGACGGCCAAAGGTTGGTTGGATGGACGCGCCTGACACAAGGTGCTTGAGGCACCTGAAGTGCACCCACGTGTGTGCTGGGACAAACCCTTGTGTCGAGGGCTGTGTTAGAATTTTTAACTGTGAGACTATTCAAATGGTCTTCCAATTGTTTAATCTGAGCTGCCATATGGTCATTGGGGTATTTTCTAGCTTATTCATGTCTGTATCACATACTTCCTCCCCTGAGGAAGGGCCAAAAAACCTTCATACACTCCTGGTTACCAATTCTCCTCAGGTCCAGGTTCCCTCTGAACCTCACTATTCTCCTGACTTTCAAATTCTGCATGAACATACCCTTCTTCCTCAGCATCTAATCCTCATGACTCTTCAAACAGTGAGTTACCCATTATTTTCTCCAAATATCTTTGCTTATTATTTGCCAAAGGCCTCACTTATTCCGAGTGGAGTTCCTTTGTTTCTAGTATGGCTAAATGTCCCGCTTTCTCTGAGCGGAGTTTCCCTTTGGGACTTCCTCCCACTGTCGTTGTCTACCGGAGGCTTCACTTACTTCTGAGTGTCCTTTGTCCCCTTTAGTCCTGTCCCTGGTGTCTTGTTGTATCCTGCGGTATCCTGCTGTCAGCATCATATGTCATGACCCCTGGTCTCGGCCCCTGGTTCCGCATGAAGGAACCAGGCGTGACACAGATTAGAAGTGCTAGCTTGTAGGAGGTGGGCTAACCTTAAGTGCAGGGTAGCCAGAGCCCCCTCTGCAACAGCTGTTTATTAAGCTTATACACAACAGGTGTGGAGAGTTAAGGTAATTACATATGAGCACTGCATGCGAAAGGATTGCCAGATGCTCTTTCCTCATGTGTTCTTTCTCCACAACCCCCATGAAGGAAGTACCAAGCATCAATGTTCAACACATGCTTCCTAGGGGTGACCAATAATATCTCATTCTAGAACACTGAGTTACTTGGGGGACTTCCCCAAGTCACAAAACATCCCTAGGCTTCCTGGGAGACTGTCCCATTCTCAGCATTTATTTTTATTTTTATTTATTTATTTATTTATTTATTTATTTATTTTGCAGTTTTTGGCCGGGGCTGGGTATAAACCTGCCACCTCTGGCATATGGGGCCAGTGCCCTACTCCTTTGAGCCACAGGTGTCGCCCTCAGCATTTCTTTTTAATGTGATAAGAATCAGTAACTGTCCTTTGTAAGCATGGTGTCCATTCCTCTACAAGACACATATCACTTTTGTTTACATTTTATTGGCCAAAATGAGACACAGAGACTTGCCTAACAGGAAACAAGGAGAGGAAGTGCAGTCCTGCCATGTGCTTAGAAGGAGAAGAATTAAAATATTGGACAATAGCCCAATGACTATTTTTGAGGTTAATTAATCCCCTTACTACGGTAAATCTCACTCCTTTGCATTCTGTAAGGGTCAAAAAAGAAGTGGAGCTGAGGCTCCCACACACAATTTGTGCCTAACCCATGGGCTGTCTATTGCTGCCAAAGCCCGTGCAGTGTCTTCATGTCAATATCACCTTTGGTGTCTGTCCTGGGGACTAAGGTTACAAACTCCTGTCTCTAAAAAGCTATACTCTCCAGCTGCTGCTGTTTGGAAGATCCCTGATTCCTTCACTGGGAGAGAAGAACAGACCGGAGGACCTCCCAGCATGCGGCTCCTGGGAGCCCCTCCATAACAGACATAGACTTCTAGCCACAGTATTCTATCTAAACCCTTCCTTTAAGGGTTTTTCCAAGCTTCTTTCTCAGCTACCCAGCTAAATCTGGCAATTGAACATCGAACCTTGTGATAAATTTTCTATCTCTACTCTTTCCTAATTCTTAACATTTATTGTTTGTCGTAAGCCAGGCACTGTCCGAAATACTTTGATATTCATTACTTATTTAATCCTCGTAATAGCTCAAGGAGGCAGGTGGTGTTATTATCCCCATTTTACAACTGAGGCACAGGGATGTTAAGGAATTTGCTAATCAGTAGGGGAAGAGGGATTGATTCAGTCCCAGGCAGTCTAGCGGCTTCTTGGCTACTAGCAAAGTATTATATTTGGAGGAAATGAACTCTATTTAAATGTGGATATGGACGATGAAATGCTCAATGATGCCACAGCAACTCGCAGAGATTCTTGAGGACTAAAATTCACACAACCTTACACTCTGTATTTAAATCAATAGGATAAAAAAAAATGTAGATGCACTAGTGGCCCAGCAGACACCTACCTTCTCTTCTACAGACTAAAACAGAGCAAATTTACATGATGGAGTGTTAATAGAGCCTTTGTCGTGACCAGCAGATGACAGATTTCTAAACGTCTGAACTCATTATCATGTGCACACAGGGTGAAGCTTTGAGGCTTCTGTAGGAAATCATTATTGCAAAAACAAACTTAAAGCAAAACAGGGTTGCATAGGAATTAGTGCAAAAGTCATGACTCTCTTTCCCTACCCATCTTTGTGTGTTTTGTATCTGTATAAACAAACAAAAATGAGGAGAATTTGTCTGATGGTGTGCTGGTAAGTGTTTAACAAATGGTTCCTGGTTCTCCACAAAAGTCTATTTGTGGTGGTTGTCACATCTGTGATGTAAATATTCCCACCATGCTGATTTTAAGTTACTGATGTGATATCATTGAACATAGAGTTGGAAAGAGATGCTAAGAATTGACTTTCACATGCCAGTATGTGCTGGCTTCAGCCCACGAGTGACATTAGATGGGAGAGAAAAGACACTCCATAGCTCAGAGTTGCAAAAAAAATGTCAGATTTGAAACAGCTTCACCGAAATGAAATATGCCATCATATCAAACCTCTAATGAGAACTGTACTAAGTGTTTTTTTTGAGACAGAGCCTCAAGCTGCCACCCTGGGTAGAGTGGAGTGGCATCACAGCTCACAGCAACCTCCAACTCCTGGGCTCAAGCGATTCTCCTGCCTCCACCTCACCAGTAGCTGGGACTAGAGGTGCCCGCCACAACACCTGGCTATTTTTTGGTTGTAGCTGTCATTGTTGTTTGGCAGGCCCAGGCTGGATTCGAACCCACCAACTCAGATGTATGTGGCTGGCACCACGCCTGTACTGTTTTGTTTCTAAAATTAGTAAAACAAAAACTTTTTTTAGACACGTCCCAGTAATTCCTTTTATATTGTACTTTGAGGATGGTTTTCTGGGAAATATATTGTACTGAAGGAGCTGCCACTTTTAAGAATTTCAACTCTGAAAGAGAGAAAAAGGCTAGGATGTGAGTGAGACCTTGGGAGTCAGGATTGTTGAGCGCTGCCTGTGGCTCTGCTGGTGAGTAACTATGATCTGGGGCACATCATTTATTATGAAGGGTGACAGTATTTTAGATCCTTCTGAAGCTGAGTCTATGGTTTTAAGTGCAGCAAAAGGGGATGGTGAGAAGGAGAAAAGCAAAAGGTAAATCAATAGAAAGGGAGTATTAAATGGAGACCCAGGAAGGAAAAAGACAGAGTGGAAGTGCTGAGAAAGAGAAAAGGAATCAAGGGAAAGACAAAAATATCTAATATGAACTGAAACCCACTGGGTGGCGGTGATTATGAGATTGTGCTTGATTATGCTTATGTGATTATGAGATGCACTTTATTTATGCTATCTAACCCCATTTCCATATCAATCTCGTGAGGCAGTTATTGTTTTCTCTGTTTTATAGAGAGGAAAATGAGTCCAGAGTACAATTATTCACCCAAGGTCACACTGCAAGCAAGGGTTGACCTTGAGTTCTAAATGAAGTCTGCACATCTGTAAAACATTTTCTTTTGCACCGTGCAGTGCTGCCTAAATGGACAAGAGGTTTGAGGGGAATGTTAGATTAAAAATCTAATCCCAGAAAGGCATTTGGGCTGTGAATCTTATGAATTATTCTTCAGAAAATTTGTCGATCTTTGTTGTTCTTTATCTGTTCAAATCTTTAAATCTTAAGAGGTTTGGCTCTGAAGAGGGTGATTTAAGCAGTCCATTAAGGCAGAAATTATTTATTGGGATGGTGCATCCATCTCCAGAACATTTTAGGGTTGAGTAGCTTTGGTTTTGGGTTAGAGGTTGCTTTTTGCATCTCTCTTAGGCAAAAGTGGCAGAACGTAGGTGTCTATTAGGCCTTGATTTAAGCAACATATCTAGAAAATACAGATGAATAAAAAGAGGGAGAAAGAAAAGGAGAGAGGGAGAGACAGAGATGAAGAAATGGGTTGGTTTTGTTGTCCAGTAACGACTACACCATCAGAATACTGATTCTCAGTCTCTGAATCTGGCTTAAAATCAAGAGTTGAATCAGACATGTGCTTTAATGAGTAAGAAAATATTGATTAAAAGGGTCAGACTCCCTCAGCTCCCAGCTCTGGAATCTTGCTGCTTTGATAGTATGAGTTAATACCCTCTTGAGAAGGTTTAAGCTCTGATTTGTGAAATAGGAACTGCATTTGGGTCCAATAAGAACTACTTCCTGCAGAGAAATTACAGCAGGCACTGGCTCAAGGCAAGCACATTTACCGTGTGGGCTGCTTTTATTCAGGGCAAGGAGTCCCAGGTCAGGGCTCTTGGCAGCTTCACAAATGACCTCCTGCTGCAAACTGGCTGAGAAGGGATCAGATTCCATGTGTGTGCTATCTTTATTGTGTTACACGTACACGTATATATCTATCCCGAGATTACATAGAGTGAGAGTCATGAACTTGAATTATGGATAGGACCCTGAGTGTGTTTGCTATTGAGTCATTTTGTCATATGACCTTGTCCTGCCTTTTCCTTTCTTTCCTTTAGCAAATCCTAAAGCTGAATGAATCAGTTCTGGTAAGGGATAGGTGTGTATCTCCTTTGTTCTTGCTCACTGGAAGTGAAGGTTAAATATTTTCCTAGGCTGCAGAATGAACATATATTTGGCGTCAAATAGACTTCGGTCTAAAATCCTGCCTCTGCTCTCCATAAGGAAATCACCTAACCTTGCTGAGCCCATTTTCTTGGCTATGTAATGTGGATGGCCACAGGTTCTCCTAGGATTGTTGCAGGGATTCACTGGGATCCTGCAAAGAGGATGTTTGGTAGAGTGCCTACTATGTAGTAAGCACTCCATAAATTGAACACAACGTTAATCCCAATAATCCTCTTAGTTTACTAATGAAATTACTTACATACATAAATAAATGTCCAGCACTAGTTGGGGTCTGAATAAATGGGAAAGTAGGTATTACTCTATCCAAGTGACCTGAATTTCTCATCCACACCTTCCATTTCTGGTTTCTAGATCCAAGGTAGCCATTAACTAGCTTGAGGATGGCTGCTTGTCTGTCCATTTCCTATCACCAAAGGTGTAACACAGAGTCTCAGGATGTCAATTTGACACTGGCTGCATGACTTTAGGTCAGATGCATGTGATCTTTAAGCCTTAGTTGTCTTATCTTTAAAGGGAGGGTAGGGCCATAGGGAATTTGGCATCCCTAAGACTTCTCTATTGAGAACCTTTTTGTATGGTTCTATGACTTGAAGACTTCTCTGCTTTTCCCACAGCTTTCTTCTCCCACAGGCTGGGGTCTTCTCCACCAGATGCTGACTGTTTTTTCATCATCTTGGGAGTTCCATTATTTGGCACTCTCTGATCGCTTCTGTGGTCTTTGAATCCCCGAGCAATTCTTTTTCTGTCTGATGTCCACTTATTGCATCTCCTTTCCCAAATTCTGTTGGGGTGATAACTCATTTTGGAAGTTAAGTGACCTTAAACAGTTCATTTGTTGAGTTAGTCAATGGGAGCAAACAGGGTGTCTTGCAAATGTTCAGACCAGGTCCTTCCCTCAAAGCTGCTTATGGAATTCTGCATGACTTCCTTCAGTAAAGATTAAAGGAGGAAATTCCTCAGATGACAGCACCAGGAATAGGTGTTCTTAAAAACAAATGGGCAAGTGAATGCAGCTCTCCTATGGATTATGAAAGTGATCAGGTCCTTCTCTCTGCTTGGAGAGCCAGATTTTGTGGCTCACTTCCAGCAACATCATCCTACTCTTTACCTCGAGTTCATTTTACTTTCCCTCAGTTTACTTTTCCCTTGTTCAAATTTCTCTTGTTCATGAAAATACCCTGTTATTCTTTTAGAGGTTATGCCATGCCCCTTTGGAATGGAGAGAAACTTAAATAAATAAGTGAATTCATTCTGGCACTTTGAATAACTGAGTGCTGGACCCATCTTCAGGGAAAAGCAGTTGGAGAAAGCTTCTTAGAGAAGGGAGTTTAGGATGCACAGACAGTGCCAGATTTGTGTGGTTTCGTCTGCCAGCTGGAAAACACCAAGATTCACATGGCCAGAAAGGAGAAGTTTATTTCTCATAAAGGGTTGCAGCCTGCAGACGGCCATTCTGACTGGCTAGGAAGCATAGCCTCTGGCCAGAAGCTAGAACAGGTACTTGACAGGAGCGGATAAAGGGAATAGGTCAAATATACATATTTAATAGACTGTAAGAGTCATGAATATTTATGAAAGGAGAGACAATTGAGTTTCATATCTCTTTGTGGGTCCCATATTAAAAAAATGGTGGCCTGAGCATGATCTGAGAGTGGAGTTTTTGGCCCTCTGATGTCAAAAGGTGAAGCAGAAGGCATGCAATACTCAGTGTGCAGCCTTTGGGGACTGGTATGAACCCCTCCAGTGTTGGTGGTCTCTTTCAGGAAGGAATGCTGGTCAGCTGCTGTGGGAGCTGCAAAACTGAAAAAGGGAGGAGCACCCGTGAGGCTTGAAATCAGTGGTGGAGAAAGTTTCCACAGACTGGTTTCAGTTTAAACTTTAGGGCAGAAAGCCTAATGGTGGTTAATGAGGCAGGAGGTATGATGAGGTGGTCTGGCCCCTCCATTCTATCATGTTTGAGATTTTGGTTTTTAAGGTTTGTCTGGGGTCCCTTTGACTAAAGGGGAGATCTGTTCAGTTAGTTGGAGGACTTAAACTTTATTTTTCTTTCTCAAGTCAAACAAAAAATCCTCAAAGTGGCCTTTGACTTGAGATCAGAAGGGGTAGGGGTGAAAATTAAATATAGAAAACCTCCTAGGACATTTATTAGGGTGGGAAGCACTTGCCATGCACCATCACCTAATCATGGGAGTAAAACTCCATTTCACATCCACACTCAAGGGGAGGAGATGACACCTCTCTACCACAGATAATTAATGTAACTTAACATCAGATTTAGTCTCAATCAGAAGAACTTCCTGTATGGTTCTGATCTTGTTTGGACTACCTTTGCTATATTATGATCCTAGGACACTACCTAGAGAGAGAACATCAGGATTTCTGTTCACCAATTCTGTGGCTCAAGGAGTGGGGCACCTGCCCCATATACTGGAGGTGGTGGGTTCAAACCTGGCCCTAGCCAAAAACTTCCAAAAACCAAACAACCAAAAAAAACTCTTTGACTATAAGATTTAGTCAATGGAATTAGCTTATTGCCTATTCTGACCTTGGGCACCTATATGTTCCCCATCACCACTAATACACCTCCACCTGCTTCCCTTAAGCAGTCCTAGAGTCCTGTCCTGGTCCACACCCATTTTCATCTCCTGCTCATTCTCTAACACAAAGGTAGTGGATGCAATTTGGTAATGGATATTTGAGCTGATTAAAAAAGATAATGTTATGGTAAGGTTGATAGATGAGGTGGTTAGGAATTTTTTCAGGGCCTTACCTGTGTCCTTCAGAGATTTTAAGATGGGGCTCCTGCTACAGAATCTACTTACAAAGTTTCCCTTTTTACAAATACAAGCAGAACATTCTCTGTGTGCTAGGACTTTCTTTGCCTTCAGTGACTGCCTTTAGAGAACAGGAGTTTCATCTCACCACCTGCAGCTTTGAGAGCATCAGGGGACTGCATCGTCATTGTAAGTCTTTGCTAAGGCTAAACCCAGAAAATCCAGCTTCACTCAGAGAAAGAGAGATTGTGATCTTCACTTAGTGGTAATTCAAGCCATCAAACTGGATGCATTTTTATAAGCAAAATCTTGCTTTCACAGTAACACAAATCCTCCAGTAGTGGGACTTTTCATCCTGGCCCTGTTTTGCCTAAGTCCAGAGGACCACCTGGACACAATCATATCCTTTCCAGAAATTTAGAAACTGTTGGTTATCAGGAAGTGCTCATTTTTGAGATCTGGGAGTATATTAAGGATTTAGTGTATGGTGGTCCCAGACTGAGGACAGAAGAAAGTTTATTATAGGCCATACATTCCAGCAGACCTATTACAACATTGTGCTTTTACAACATTGGACTTTCTCTAGAGAAACAAAGCATAGTGTGTGTGTACATATGATTCATGATTACTTATTAGAAAGAACTGGCTCTTCCAATTACGAGGTTGAGAAGTCCTACCATCTGTTGCTTGCAATCTGGAGACCCAAGAAAGCCCGCAGTATAATTCAGTTTGAGGCTGAAAGTTTAAAACCCACAGGAGCCAGTGGTGTAAATCCCAGTATATGGGCAAAAGAAGACCAATGTTGTACCTTAAGCAGATAGGCAGGAAGTAAAAGGGGGTGAATTCCTTCTTCTTTCACTTTTTTTTGTTGTATTCAATCCTTCAACAGACTGTCTACCTCCAGCGCCCATGCTCTAAGCCCAATGCTCAGAACTTGTCAATACCAGGTCTTAGATATTACAAGAATTCTTTTGTCATTATACTCTTTCATTATTTTTAATGGACACACAGTAATTGTACACAATTTTGCAAGCATAGTATGACATTGGTCTACAGTGTGCAATGGTCAAATTAGGGTAATTAGTATATTCATCACCTCAAACATTTATCCTTTCCTTGTCCTAGAACATTCAAAATCCCCTCTTTTAGCGATTTGAAAAAATGCCATAAATTATTAACTCTATTACTAGGTGCTATAGGACACTAGAACATATTCCGCCTGTCTAGCTATGATTTTGTATCCATTAACCAACCTCTCCCTATCTCCTACTGCTCCCCTATCCTTCACAGACTCTCTTAAACATGATTCTACTTTCTACTTACATGAGATCAACCTTTTTAGCCTCCACATATAAATTAGAACATGCAGGATTATCTTTCCATGCCTGGCTTATTTCATTTATTACAATATCCTCCAGGCTCATCCATGTTAGTGTGAACAACAGGGTTTACTTTTTATTATGGTTGAATAGTATTACATTGTTCCTATGTAGCACATTTTTTTTTTTTTTATCCATTCCTCTGCTGGTGGACATTTAAGTTGATTCCATTCCTTGGCTATTGTGTATAGTACTGCAATAAACATGGTAATGCAGATAGCTCTTCAAAATAATGATTTCCTTTTCTTTGGATATATAGATCCAGTTGTGAGAATGCTGGACCATATGGTGGTTCTATTTTTATTTAGTTTTTTGAGGAAACTCTACAGTGTTTTCCACAATGACTGTACTAATTTAAATTCCCACCAACAGTGGGTAAGAGTTCTTTTTTCACATGCTCACCAGCATTTTATTTTTTGTCTTCTTGATAATTGCTGTTATAACTGGGGTGAGATAATATCACATTGTAGTGTTGATTTGCATTTCCCCTGATAATTGGTGATGTTGGCCAGTTTTTTTTTTAATTGTTGAGGATTCATTGAGGGTACAGTAAACCAGGTTACATTGATGGCATTTGTTAGGTAAAGTTCCTCTTATAATTGTGTCTCACTTTCAAGAGGTGTATCACACACCATGACCCCCCCACCCTGGTCTCTCCTTCCCTCTCTCCTCTCCCCCATTTCACTACCTCCCACCATGTGTTAGCTCATCAGTTGTCTTCCCATCAGAACAGAGTATATTGGGTTCTGCCTTCTCCATTCTTGTGATGCTTTACTAAGAAGAATGTGTTTCAACTCCATCCAGGTTATTACAAAAGATGTAAACTCTCCATCTTTTTTAGTGTTGGCCTGTTTTTCACATACTTGTATACTTTTCAGCCATTTGCATGTCTTCTTTTGGAAAATGACTATTCAAATCATTTACCCATTTTTTATTTCTTTATTTTTTTCATTTACCCATTTTTAAAATGAATTATTTGACTTTTTTCTGTTGAGTTATTTGAATTTCTTTTTTTTCCTTTTTATTAAATCATAGCAGTGTACATTAATGCAATCATGGGGTACAATGTGCTGATTTCATATACAATCTGAAACATTTTCATCAAACTGTTTAACATAGCCTTCATGGCATTTTCTTAGTTATTGTGTTAAGACATTTATGTTCTGCATTTAGTAAGTTTCACCTATACCCTTCTAAGATGCACCATAGGTGTGATCCCACCAATTATCCTCCCTCCACACATCCTACCCCTTCCCCTCCCTTGTCCCTTTCCCCATATTCTTATTCTATAATTGGGTTATAGCCTTCATATCAAAGCTATAGATTAGTTTCATAGTAGGGCTGAGTACATTGGATACTTTTCTTCCATTTCTTGAGATATTTTGCTAAGAAGAATATGTTCCAGCTCCATCCATGTAAACATGAAAGAGGTAAAGTCTCCATCTTTCTTTAAGGCTGCATAATATTCCATGGTGTATATACACCACAATTTATTAATCCATTTGTGGGTCGATGGGCACTTGGCTTCTTCCATGACTTAGCAATTATGAATTGGGCTGCAATAAACATTCTGGTACAAATATCTTTGTTATAATGTGATTTTTGGTCTTCTGGATATATAACTAGTAGAGGTATTGTAGGATCGAATGGCAGGTCTACTTTTAGATTCCTAAGTGTTCTCCAAACATCTTTCCAAAAGGAACATATTAGCTTTCCTAATATGAAAGCTATAACCCAATTATCGCCCAAGAATATGGGGAAAGGAGATAAGGAGGGGGAGGAAGAAGGAGGGAGGGGGGAGAATGGCTGGAGGGAGGGTGATTGGTGGGACTATACCTATGGTGCATCTTACAAGGGTACATGTGAAATTTACTAAATGTAGAATACGTATGTCTTAACACAATAACTGAGAAAATGCCATGAAGGCTAAGTTAACCTATTTGATGAAAATACTTCAAATTGTATATAAAACCAGCACATTGTACCCCATGATTGCACTAATGTACACAGCTAAGATTTAATAAAATAAACAAACAAACAAAACCTTGCTCTTAACTAATATTCTATACCAACAATTCTCAGACTAGTTTCAGCACTCCTTAACTTGGTCTCAGGATCCATTTACATTCTTAAAAATTATTGATGCTTTGATGATAAACATTCAACAAACTAGGAATAAAAGGAAACATCACACTCAATGGTGAAAGACTAAAACCTTTTCTCACAAGATCAGATGTAAGACAAAGAACATGTATTTTATTTTTCCATCTTGCAGAAGGGAACATCGATGAGATGCCCACTTCTATCACTGCTGATCAACAATGCACTAGAACTCCCAGCCAGAGCAATGATGCAAGAAAAAGAAGAAATGCATCCAAATTGGAAAGGAGGAAGCAAAATTATCTCTATTAACATATAGCATGACCCTCTATACAGAAATCCCAAAGAATGCACAAAAATATCTATTAGAGTCAGTTAATGGATTCATTGAAGTCAGAGGATATACGATCAGCATCCATAAATCTATTGTATTTCCATATACTAGCAATACACAATTAGAAAATAAAATTTTTTTAAATTCCATTTATACTAGCATCATAAAGAATACAATTAGCCAAGAAGGTACAAGACTTACGTACTGAAAACTATAAAATATTGATGAAAAAATGATCTGAATAAATGGAAAGACATCCTAGGTTCACGGATTAGAAGACTTGATGCTATTAAGATGGCACTGCTATTTGATATGAGCTACAAATTTAATGTAATCGCTGTGCAAATACTAACAACCTTTTTTTTGGCAGAAATTAAAAAACTAACATTAAAATTAATAAGGAATTGCAAGGATCCCTGTTCAACCAAAACAATCTTGAAAAAGGAAAAATAAAGTTGGAGGATTCACATATCCCAATTTCAAAACTATGAAAGTATAAAAATCAAGCCAGTGTGTTACTGGCCTAAGGATAGACATAAAGATCGACAGTCCAGAAACAAACCCAAACATCTGTGGTCAACTGGTTTTCAACAAGTGTGCCAAGATCATTCAACAGGGGACAGAATAGTCTTTTCAACAAATAATACTGGGATGACTCGATACCTACAAGCAAAAGAACGAAAGTGGGCCTCAGCTCTGTATCATGTACACAAATTAACACAAAAAGGATCACAGACCTCAGTGTAAGTGCTTCAACTATTAAACTTTTAGAAGGAAGCATAGGGGTAAACTGTCATGACTTTGAACTTGGCAAGCGATTCCTAGAAAAGAGGCCGAAAGCACAAGCAACAAAAGAAAAACTAGATCAATGGGCTTTATCAAAACGAATAACTTTGTGCCTCAGGAGACGCTACCAAGAAAGTAAGATGACAACGTACAGAATGGGAGAAAACCTTTGCAAATTGTGTATTTACTAAAGTTCTAGGGTCCAGAATAGATAATGAACATTTACAGTTCAACATAAAAAGACAAATCAATGTAAGAATGGACCAAGAACTTGAACAGACATTTGAGAAGATACACAAATCCCCAATAAGCACATAAAAACATACTTGAAATCACTAATAATTAGGAAAATACAAACCAAAGCCACAAGTAAGATGCCCACTGCATACCCACTATTGTTCCCCCTAGGCTACAATAAAAAAACAGAAACTAAGAATGTTGGTGAGGATGTGGAGAAACTGGAACCCTCTAGCATTGCTTATGGGAAGGTAAAATGATGCAGCTGTTGTGGAAAACAGTTTGACCATTCCTCAAAACTGTAAACACAGAATTACTATATGACCCAGCAATTCCACTCTTTGAATTTATACTCAAAACAAATGAAAACATCATTCAAACAAAGGTGTACTTGTGTGTGAATGCTTGCGGTATCTACTATTGCAATAGCCAACAGGTAGAGATAACTCAAATGCCCATCTGCTGAAGAATGGACAAACTAATACAGCATATCAGACAATGGAATAATATTCAGACATAAGAAGAATGAAGTACTGATTCCTGCTACAACGTGGGGGGCCCAGAAACACGCTCTGGGTGCCAAAGCCCAGGCTTCCTCTCTGTATCATTCACGCATGGCAGAGTTCAACATGTACCTCCCAAGTCTATTAAGATAAAAAAAACAGGGGGAGAAGTTATGCTTCATGAAAGAAGCCAGACATGAAATATCCCATTGTGAATTCCATTTACATGAAAATCCCAATATAGATAAACCATAGAGACAGAAGCCGATCAGTGGCTGCCAGGGGCTGATGACTGAGCGCAGGGGTGGCTGCTCGATCCCTCTGAGGTGATGAAAATGTCTGAGACTAGACAGAGGTGATGGTTCACAATACCGGGATGGACATGACATTGAATCGTATTGCTCGACCATGGCTGGTTTTGTGTTAGGTGAATCTTACCTCAATTTTTAAAATGTATTCATTCCTTGCTTAGGTGGAATATCTCTATCGATATTTATTGCATTAGAAATTACAAGTGGGAAAAATTTTAAATATTCATCAATTCATTTTAAGATAACAAAAATAAGTGCTCAGAAATAAACATGCAAAATTCTAAAATAGCAGCAAAGAACCTTTTTGTAGAAAACACCTGTGCTTTCCATAGCAGAAATTAGTGAGGAGAGCGGTGTTGTTACTCTCTGCTTCTGTGATCAAGTCAGGGAGCCCTGGGAAAACCCCTCTGTACACCACCAGGAGAATGAAAATGGAAAAGGCAAATAACGTCTTAGTGTCATTATGAAAATAATTTTGACCACACAGATCACCTCAAAGGCTGCCATGAACCTCGGGGGCCCATATTCTTTTTTTTTTGAGACAGAGCCTCAAGCTGTCACCCTGGATAGAGTGCTGTGGCATCACAGCTCACAGCAACCTCCAATTCCTGGGCTCAAGCGAGTCTCTTGCCTCTGCCTCCCAAGTAGCTGGGACTACAACGCCCGCCCATTTTTTGGTTGCAGCCGTCATTGTTGTTTGGCAGGCCTGGGCTGGATTCGAACCCTCCAGCTCAGGCAAACGTGGCCGGCGCCTTAGCCTGTTGAGCCACAGGCGCCGAGCCAGGGGCCCATATTCTAAAAACAACTACACATACTATCTAGAAAGGGACAGCTTCACAGGTGTGCTATGAGCATGGCCACATGAGGCCCTGTGCTCTGAAGAGCCCCCTGTTTGGGGTTTAATGCTCTGCTCTGAATCCATGTTCTGTAAGTGAAGTCTGAGGGCACAACAGGACGCACACCACAGCCTTGGTTGATACACTGTCCCCAGCCTGGCTGCGTCCCTTCCTCCCAGGGGTCAACTCAAGCCATTGGCTTCCCACGCCCTGGTGCCTGCGGCCTCACCTGGCCTCTGCCTGCTGCCTGCTACTGCCACCAACCATTTCTGGTGGGAAGGATCAGGGTTGGGAATGTGCAGTCCCACAGTGACCTCCTGGACTGAGGGCAGCCCTCTCACCCACCTGCAGTCCAAGTGCCTGGCACATCCCGGCATGATTGTTGCAATGCCCTTGGGGTTCGCTTATCCACTGTGACTTGGGCAGCCAGCCTGCGGGGAGAGGAGCTCCCTGACTCAGCTTTCCCACTCCGAGCCAGGCCCAGCGGTCAGATGGCTGGCTGGAGGGGCACTGGCAGCTGGTGTGCCCGGGTGTACCAACAGGGGCCTGTGAGGGCTACCCTTGGCCTGCCCGCATCCCAATGGCCAGGGAACCTGACATTAGCAGATGAAAACCAGCATGACACATGGAGAGAGAGGTGGGGGTAGAAGGGGGTGGGGAGAAGCAGGAAGAGAGACAAAGGTTTACTAGTACCTTAGTGCAATTTGCTCACTGCTTTTTATTTATTTATTTTTGTTTGTTTGTTCTTTTGTTTTTGTTTTGTTTTTTTGCAGTTTGGCCAGGGGCTGGGTTTGAACCCACCACCCTTGGCTTAGGGGGCCGGCACCTTACTCGCTGAGCCACAGGCGCTGCCCTGTTCACTGCTTTTTAAACAAGGGTCCTGCATTTTCATTTCATCCTGAACCCTGAAAATTATGTAGCTGGTCCTATATGTACCCCTTGAGGAAATAATTAGGCAAGATGACAGAGGGTTCATGCCCTTTGTCCTAATAAATCCATGAGACTAAATTACCCTAAGCAAATGAATTCATAGCAAAAAAAAAAAAAAAGCTACAAAGGTATTTCTGACAGATTTATTTATCATTATAATAAAAAATACAATCTGAGAATAGAAAAATGACTGAAAAAAACTAGTTTTTTCATTTACCTCTCAAAATCTCTCCTCCCCTAATATTCTTCATTTCAGTGATATCCGTTGAAATGTCCTGAAAACAATGACGGATGCTGAAGAAATGAGCTCCCCTTGCGGTCAGATTCTGGTTTCTAAACTTATTTCCCACCAAAGGGAACTGAGGCTCCGTAGAGAAAGGGCAGATTTCAGGTCTGAGACAGGAGGTGTACATCGCATACCACAGAGCAAGGAAGCTCTCCAAGACTGTCACCCTATCAGCAGACTCAGAAGCCCAAGCCTAGAGCAATGACTGTAATTAAAACTCTAGACACAGAACTTCAAACAAACCCATGTGTAGTTGTGTGGAAAAGTGACTGTGGGACAGAGCCTGTCACCTGCTCATTCTCTGTATTCAAAACTTGATGGCAAGGACTTCTCTTACTCACCACCTAGCTCAACCCCTGACACATGCCCCCAACAAAATGGCTATTATTTGGCTGGCTGAATGGACAGATGATTAGATGATGAACAGGGAGAAAAGGTAAGAGAAATTATAAAAATTGTTTTCCTAATAAACAAAGGAATGGTTGTAGTGAGTTATAATGCCAAGAGCTTTCTTTTCAAATTCTGCTCAAGTATCTAGAAAAATTCTTAACATAAACTACTTTCAGCAGTAACAAAAGTCTACAAGTTGGTAAAAATCAAGGAAAAATACAGAAATGAGATAGAGAAAAGGCTACAAATTTATTCACGCTATACTCAGAAGTGCCAAAGAAATGTAGCTGTTTTATTTATCTTTAAGGGACCTGCTATGACCAAGTCCCACTCACTAGGTGACATAGTAAAGAATATTTTAGCTGTTTTATTTTTCTTTAAGGGATCTGATATGATCAAGTCCCACTCACTAGGTAACATGGCAAAGAATATTTTAGTCTATTTCAGGACAATTTTTCCAAAGCAAGAATGTAACCAATCCCTTTAAGAAAGGCTATCTCATAGGCTAAACGAAAGCAAGAATGTAACCAATCCCTTTAAGAAAGGCTATCTCATAGGCTAAACGACACAGTCTCTCAAATTCTGCTCCTCTAGCTTACCTCTGTGTACACAGGAGAGGGGCCCATGTGATCTCAAGATTTGCCGGGGATAAAAGCCTCCTTTGCCCTCATGCTGGCCCTCTGGTATGTGTCAAAGTGATGATGATTGTTGAGGTGTGGATGGCCCTGGCCCTGGTGTCCTGGTGTCCACAGCTAACCTTTGTAGTTGGTCTAATTTTGTTTCACTTGGTCAAAGCCCCAGGCTACCCTCCAGCTGGCTCAACCTCATCTTGAGCTCTGCAAATTACTATCACATTGTCCATCTGGCCCCTGACCAGGAGGTCAAGCAATGGAGTGACCTTACCCTCATCCAGGAGGTCCATGGCTCTCAATTCTGCATTCCAGGCTTTCCCCAGGTCACCCTAATTTTAAACCAATCACCTTGATAAGCAAGCCAAATATGCATGTTTTCCTGCTCTAGGAACATAAGTCTCCTTTCATAGGGAAGAGTGCAAAGGAACATGAAGATGGAAATAAAACACATCAGTTTACTGTGTGAGAAAATATTGTCACCATCACTTGAGCAAGCACTAAGTAGTTTAAGGACACAGATAATAAAAAGCACTAAGAGTCTAAGGAATATCTCTTGACTAAATTATCCAGAAGAAATGTGATTTTTAGAGAACGAATCTCCAGCTTTTTTTCTGGAAACATTTTTGCAGTCTAATATGCACACAGAAAGGTGCGCGGACCCCACATTCAGTGCATTTTCAAAAGTGGGTCGCTTTGGAAAGCACAGAAAGAGGCCGCGCATGGTGGCTTACACCTGTAATCCTAGCTCTCTGGGAGGCCGAGGTGGGAGAATTGCTTGAGTTTGAGACCAGCCTGAGCAAGAATGAGGCCCTGTCTCTACTCAAAACAGAAACAATTAGTTGGGCTTCATGGTGTATTGTCTGTAGTCAGGAAGGCTGAGGAAGGAAGGATCACATGAGCCCAACAGCTTGAGGTTGCTATGATGGTGCCACAGCACTCCAGCCACGCCCACAGAAGCCTATTTCTTACCATTTCCTTATCTTGCCTTCTAACACCATAAATTAGTTTCTCGGTTTTAAACTTTGCCTATATGGAATTATATTATACACACTCTTTTGGCTCTGGTTCCTTCTGTCAATATTATGTCTGTAAGAGTCAACCATGCTATTCACGTATCAGTTCACTCTCATGGCTGTGGAGTAGCCCATTTATTGAGTATAGCATGAACATTTCAGTCGTTTCTAGACTTCGTTTATTATAAATAGTACTCCTGTGAAAATTCTTGGACATGTCTTTGGGTAAACACTTGTACTATGTGCATATTTATGTTGGGGCAATCCCTAGAAGTGAAATCTCTAGGTCACAGATTATTGTGTATGTTGATTATTGTGTTTGATGACAGTGCCAAATAATTTTCAAAAGTGGCTGCCCCAGTTTAAATTTCCAAAGGAGCATCTGAGTGTTAGGATCATTCACATCCTTGCCAGCACTTGGTACAGTCAGTCACTTAACTTCCAACCATTGTCATTCTGGTGTAGTGGTATCTCACTGTGGGTTTTTTGTTTGTTTTCCGTTTTTGGCCAGGGCTGGGTTTGAACCCGCCACCTCTGGTATATGGGGCTGGTGCCCTCCTCCTTGAGCCACAGGTGCTGCCCCTCATTGTGCTTTTAATTCGCATTTTCTCTGATGACTCATTATGTTGAACATATTTTTGTGTGCTTACTGGCCATTTGAATAACCCCTTTAATGATGTGCTGGTGCGGGTCTCTTGTCCATTTTCTGTTTGTTTGGCTTCCTTTCTGTTACTCATTTACACATTACGGTTGCCAGTTCTCTGTGTTGCAAATGTCCTTTCAAAGTCTATGGCTGGCATTTTTCTTCTCATAATGAGGGTCTTTTGATAAAGAGTCTCTATATTTTAATATAGTCTAATTTATCTGTTTCTCTTTTATGGTTAAAGCTTTTTATTTCCATTCAAAGAATCTTTTGCCTACTCCAATATGTTCTCCTTTCTTTTCTTCTAGGAGGTTTCTTTATACCTTTCATCTTTAGATTTGGAATGGCTTTCTTATATCATGTGAGGTTTACCATTTGTAAAAGAAATAAAAAACAACATACCTAAAGTCATGATAAGAAAAAGTGGGAATCAAAATTGACATAGAAGAAAGTCAGTCAGCAACACTGATTTGACTCCAGACAGATTCAGAGCATAAAAGAACTCTACAAAGAAAAACATACAACAAAACAAGAAAAATAGAAAAATTGTTAAACTCCTATTATAAGAAGGATGGTTTATGTATAGTGTATTTCATCAATTCTAAAGGTATATTTCTTCCCATTTTAATACCTGTGAAATCAGAATGTGCCTTACAATTGATATGTGTGGTTCAACTGAGAAAAGAAATTTAAAAATAGGCTCAGTCAAATAAAAAATACTAATGAAATTCTACAAGGGTGATAGATAAGCTAACTATGTAATCAAAACTTGTATACCCCTTAATATTCTTAAATTTTAAAAAAGAGTGATAGATGATAAAAATATATTTCTAAGTAAGTCTGAAGGAATTCTTTCAATAAGTGTAAAATTAAGATATTAGAAGAGTTTTTAAAAAGTACTGCAAGGTGATACCTTTTATTTCCTAATGGTACATAAAATATTGGCACATCTTATGATCAATAGTGTCCTGGATTCAGTGAAATATAATATTAACTCATTGAACCTACACAATTATCTTAAAAGGTGAGCATTAGTATTCTTGTTTGAAAAAAATGAAGAAATAGAAGGCGAGTCATGGTGGCTCATACCTGTAATCCTAGCATAATGGAAAGCCGAAGTGAGAGGATCACTTGAGACCAGGAGTTTGAGGTTGAGCTAAAATGATGCCACAGCATTCTACTGAGGGCTGGTTTATGTATAGTGAGACTGTAAAAAAAAAAAGTCAGAAAAATGTCAAAATGTCAAAAAATGAACTTTTGAATGAGAGAAAAAAAAATAAGTGTCGAGGTAATGTCAAAAGGAGGAATGGCCCAAAACAGTATTTTCAATACTTAAGTAAATATGCTTATTGGTGTTACTATGGCATCTAAATAAACTGCCCTGGCTTCACACTCCCTTCATTTCATAAGCTCCTGGACATACTTTAGTTAAATAAGTTTACATTTCGTTCAGTTCTTCGGGTCCAAGAGAATGCATACTTTTACAGGGGCAGAAGAAAGGAGCAGAAATTTAGACATAGGATCGCAGATTCAGGGGCCCAGAAGCGCCTGACGGCCATGACGATGAACCAGGCCTAGGCCCGTGCCAACCAGGGTGACAGGTGCTCGGGCTGAGAAACCGGGCTCTTTGGAAGCTACAACCCTCAGCATCCCCAGAATACCGGATCGGAAGGCGTGTTATTGCCGGAAGGAACCTAGGAATAGGAATCTTTCCAGATCCAAAAAGATGAAGACGGAGGGCGCCTCGTGCTTCCGCCCGCGGGTGGAATTCTCCAGGGCTATGCAGCTACCTGTTGCACACCCCGTCCCTCAGAGGGGCTGCAGCGCTGAAATAAGGGACAGTGGCCTCCAGCTGAGGCAGGAGGGGAGAAGAGGGTCTGAGAGAGCTGGTGCGCTGAGGGGACCTGGGTGGCCCTTGTCCTTGGTTCTCCTCTCAAAGAAAGGTCCGCCCCTGAGTCGCTAGAGCCGGTCTCAGAGGCGGAGAGCGCAGACTCGCTGACACGGGCTGGCCCCCACTCTGCGGAGACCCTCACAGCCAGCCCAGCGGGCAGCTGGGCAGGACCCCCACACAGAGGGGACAGTCGAGGCAGGACGGGGTGGGCAGGTCCTCGGGAAACAGGACAGGGCAGCGGCCAGGGGCAGCTGAGCAGCTCTGTCCCGCCTGCACGTGGCTGGACAGCGCGGTCCGGGCTGGGGGTGGAAATCCGAGCAGAGATCCAGCAGCTTCACACTGGGGCGCCCCTCTTCCTGCTTGCGTGCTTGTTTGGGGGGCCAGGCTGTGGTCCTGGGAAAGGCTGTCAGGAATTCTCGACCCTGGAGAGGAAGGAATGCTGGTTGTCAGGTCAACCAGCCCTTTCTGAAAAATGTTCATCCTCAGTTAGAGAAAGGCGATGTGCCAGGGACGAAATGACCCTACGGGCCCAGAGAGCTAAGAAATCGGACTCGACTGAGCACTAGTGTTACCGTGAAGGGTGGTGAAGGCTGAGGCTGAGTTGAGATTGGTAGGGAGGGCAATCTTGGGCCCATGTCCAAGGGCCTGGGGTCAGCCTGTGAGCAGGGCATTGTTTCATGTGCTGATCAGTCTCTGCTGGACAGAGTGAGTCTTTTTCTGCCTTTAGCTTCCTGACCTTAGCTTCTATTTATACCTACACGACTCATCCTTTCAAACAGAGGGTAATCCAACAGCAGCTGCGTTTTCATGCACTCCTGAAATACAAAAATCCTAACACATAATAATTGCCTTTTACGCTTTTTAAATGTCTTCTCTTTCCTTGGCATTCAATTGTTTTTCAAAATGGATCTCTTCCTCCTTCTCCTGACTGCCTTTTCTGGAATTTTACTTAACATTTTTTTTGCTAGTAAGTCTTTTTTCCTATAAGTCCTCACATGCGTTCTAATTATAAACTAGCACACATGGTGACATATATTACTTTCCGAGGCTGGATTCCAGAAAGCAGTGACAAGCAAAGAAAGAAGAGCTCCATAAGTAAGCTGAATTTAGTCTAGGGTATGGCAAATTGCTTTTCCTGCTGCATTTGAAAAAAATCCACCAGTTTGCAAAGAAGTTTTATTTCTAGCTGAGCAGGCCTCAGCGGGCTTCCCTTTTTTTACTAAATGATAAGCTTCCTTGGGGTGAGTAATATGTTCTAGTCATCTTTGAATCTCACCTCTAGTGCCTTGCAATGTGTTGAACTGATTTAAATTGCATTTAGTCAAATGAAATACCTAACAGCATTTCAGATGAAGTCAAGGAAATAATTTCCATGCATGGTATAGACAGGCCCAGTGACCCTGCTCCAGCTTACCAAGTAGCTAATCCAAAATTTTTATGTAGTTAAATCTCACAGTTTTTTTACTTAAAAAAAACTCTTTCTCTCAAATAAGAAAATATAAAGTGGGGAGAATCATGTACAATTCCATTACTTTGCAATGTATCAAATAAATAGCAGCGAAGCTGGACACAGTGGCTCATGCCTATAATCCTAGCACTTTGAGAGACTTGACGCACGAGGATTGCTTAAAGCCAGGAGTTTGAGATCAGCCTGACCAAGAGCAAGACCTCAAGTCTACAAAAAATAGAAAAAGTATCCAAGCATGATGGCACACACCTGTAGTCTCAGCTTCTCAGGAGGCTGAGGCAGGAGGATCACTTGAACCCAGTGTTTGAGGTTGCTGTGAGCTATGATGATGCCACTGCACTCAGCCTGGGCAACAGAACAAACTTCTATCTCAACACAAAACAAAACAAAACAAAAATTAATAACAGTAGCCATACTTTGTCTCTATATATATATATATGTGTGTGTGTGTATATATATCAGAGATCATAAACAAACTGGTACACTCTGAGCCCCAAAGACAAGAGGGTATGCTATACATCTGGTTATCATTTAGTAAGGTTTTGACACATTTAAACTATTGAAACGTTTCTGAATTGCCCTTCAAAAAGGTTATACTTCCGTGCATTTTCCCTTTTAACTCAGCATTATGGGTTAAGAACTCTTTTTCATAACAATACAACTATTTTAACAGGTATTTATTGCTCCACCTTATGATTGATTATTCCATAATTTAATCAATTATCTAAGTTGTTTCCATTTTTAAAAATTATTGTAATACTTTCATATCCTCCCTGTTTACATGTGTCTGTGTGTGTGTGTGTGTGTTTTAAGGGACAGTGTCTCCCTCTGCCTGGAGTGCAGTGGCCTGATCACAGCTTATTGTAACCTCAAGCTCCTGGGCTCAAGTGGTCCTTCTGCCTCAGCCTCCTGAATTTGGGACTGTAGGTGCCTGCCACTACCACGCCTAGATAATTTTGTAATTTTTTTTGTAACCCTTACTATGTTGGCCAGGCTGGTCTTGCACTCCTGACCTCAAATGATCCTCCCATCTGGGCCTCCCAAGGTGCTAGGGTAACAGCGGGGGGTGGGGGGCACTATGCCTGGTTTTCATTTTTATTTTTTTTATTTCAGATTAATATGAGGGTACAGATGATTAGGTTACAACATCTGCATTTGTGAAATAAGGTTCCTGTTGTAGTTATGCCCCTCACCCAGGAGGTGTGCCACATACACTTACATTGTACCCATTGGCTGAGAGCACAGCAATCCCCCTCACTCTTGCCCTCTCTCCCTTCCCCCAATTGAATTAAATTAAGTTTTTCTCTTGTGAGGGCATGTATTAGTTTGTCTACTGACTTCATATTAGTATTGAGTAATACTTCCTGTTCCATTCTTGTGATAAAGAGAATGTTCTCCAACTCTATCCAGGTTAATACAAAAGATGTAAAGTCTCCATCTTGTTTTGAATAGAATTCCATGGCATACATAAATCACAGTTTGTTAATCCATTCCTGGGTGGATGGGTACTTGGGTTGATTCCACATGCTGGTGATTATAAATCCTTTGCTGTTGATAATTCTACATCCAGCTTTTACTTCTTCAGGAAAAACTACAACAGGTGGATTGCCGGAACAAAAGATACACAGCTTTTAAGGTTTTAAAATATTGACACAATTCTGAATTGCTCTTCAAAGAGGTTATAATTCTGCACAATCTCTGTTTGTAACCTTTGTCCATTAATAAAAGGGGGCATGTTTTTTTTTTTTAAACAGATTTTCACTTTGTAGCCCCAGTAGAGAGCTGTGGCATCACAGTTCACAGCAACCTCAAACTCCTGGGCTTAAGCAATTTTCTGGTCTCAACCTCCCAAGCAGCTGGGACTATAAGCGCTTGCCACAACGCCCGGCTATTTTGTTGTTGTTGTTGTTGCAGTCATCATTGTTGTTTAGCTGGCCCAGGCCAGGTTCAAACCTGCCAGCTTTGGTGTATGTGACTGGCACCATAACCACTGTGCTATGGATGCCGAGCCTGCAAAGGCTCTTAATATAATAATGATACCACGCCTTTGTCATAAATCATGCAAACATTCTTCCTAGTTTGTCTTTTTACTTTTTTTTTTTTTTTTTGAGATAGGGTCTCACTTTATAGCCCCAGCTAGAAGTGCAGCGGCATCATCATAACTCACTGCAACCTCAAACTCCTGGGGTCAAGTGATCCACCTGCCTCAGCCTTCTAAGTAACTGGGACTGATGCATGCACCAGGGTGCCTGGCTAATTTTTCTGGGTTTTGTAGAGACCTCTCTTACTCTTCCTCAGGCTGCCTCACCATCCCAAAGAGCTAAGATTGCAGGTATGATCCACTGTGCTCAGCCTCTTTTTACTTTTAATTTTATTTTGCCTTTTTTTTAGATGGAAAGAAGTTTAGCTGTTTTATGTAGTCAGATATTTTTATTTTGTTGATTTAGTCTTTGGTGGATGTTTAGAAAGGCATTCTCTACTTCAAAATCAGATATTTTTCACTTGCATTTTATTTTAGTCCTTTTATGTTTTTTTAAAAAATGTTTTTATTGTTCAAGTTAATTGAGGGTACAAAGAATTAGTTTACACTGTTTGCATTTGTTATGTAAAGTCCTTCTTATAATTGTTTCCCACTCCCAATAGGTGTGCCATATACCCTAACATTGTGCCCCTTAAGTGGGAGCACCCCCAACCCCCCTCCCCGCTCCATCGTTCCCCCACCCCCTTGAATTGATTTGAGTTTTTCTCTTATATGGGTATATATTAGATCATCTACTGGCTTCATGTTAGAATTGAGTACATTGGATTCTTGTTTCTCCATTCTTGTGATATTTTACTAAGAAGAATTTTTTTTTTTAATTGTTTTTGATAGAGTCTTTATTGCCTCGGGGTAGAGTGCTGTGGCATCATCATAGCTCATAGGATTGTGGCCAATCCTTCTGCATCAGCCTCCTGGGTTGCTGGGACTATAGGCGCCTGCCACAAACCCCGTTTATTTTTCTATTTTTAGTAGAGACAGGGTCTCACTCATGTTCAGGCTGGTCTGGAACTCCTAAGTTCAAGCAATCCACCTACCTTGGCTTCCCAGAGTGCTGGGATTACAGGCGTGAGCCATAGGACCCAGCCCTTTTTATGGTGTCTTGTGGTCTTATTCTTGTTGTTTTCCTTCCT
Source organism: Arctocebus calabarensis (assembly GCA_963573935.1). Classification (NCBI taxonomy): domain Eukaryota; kingdom Metazoa; phylum Chordata; class Mammalia; order Primates; family Lorisidae; genus Arctocebus; species Arctocebus calabarensis. The sequence goes on along the minus strand of CAUYON010147914.1, from coordinate 6,858 downwards.
ATTATTCTTTTCTTTCATCATCTTTTAAAATAGATAGCTTATTCTTTCAGGTAAACACTTTGGTGGAAGGAATGAAATACAATCAAGCTCTAACGAATTGAATAATTTTATATTGATACCTTTACGAAAATGTCCCATATTTTCCCCATTACTATGAAATGTTATCTTCGTCCCTATCTTCGTCTCTATATTGATCATTTTACCTATAGTCGGGTCTGTTTCTGGGTTTCTCCATCTGCTGCATATATTTATCTTTTCCTACATCAGTAATAAATAATAGATAATAATTGCTGAGCACTTCCTGTGTTACCAGGCTGTTCTAATTCTTCATATATATATTACTTAAATTAATCCTCACATCAATTCCATGCAGAAGCAGATTTCCTGTGAAAACTAATGATGTTTAAGTTTCAGGGCCCTTCAGTTACACAAACCTCTTCTAAGAAGCTAAGATGGGCCCTAGTAATACATTCACACAATATTATATCTTTTAGATTTGTAAAATAAGATATTTTAACAGTAGTTAAGACTGTGGATTCTAACAAATTTTCCATGACAATTCCTATCTCACTGGACTAGCCTCTGGTATTGAGAAGCTGAGTCAGGGATACATTTAATTAAGTTACTAGGATATCCCTATGTGCTTATTGGTCATTCATGCTAGATGTACATTGTAGGAACAATGTCCAGAATTACTCCTTCCACCTACTGTGCTGACTTAGCCAGTATCATGACGCAAAGGCAATGACACAGAGCCACAACTCATCACGATAAAAATGGACCCTCTGGACCCAACCCCAGAGGATATAAATGGTGGAGAAAAATAAGATTAAAAATACAGAGAACCAGGAGTGGAGCAAGATGGCGGCCAAGTAACAGCTTCTCTGCAACTGGGCATGGTGAGGTTGAGGAGAGAAGACTCCAGGCATCTCTGGTTGGTGGGATCTGCCCAGAAACATCTCTTTTGGGAAACAGGGAGACAGTGAGAGACTTCTGGACCCCAAGAGGAGGACAAAAGCAGTGGAGAACTAACAAGAGGTTGCATTTGTTCACTCGCCCACAGCTGTAACTATAGCCACAGTGAGACTGCAAACAGGGAAGGCTGTTTTGATTTTTGGGGCTTGGGCACTCGGGTGAACTAAATTGAGAGAACTTGGGCGAGAGTGCAGATGACTTTAAGTGTTCTGTAGGGCCCCTGACTGAGCTGCTGAGCCCAAATGGAGCTGATATTGTTTGGCTGTGGGCCACACACAGCCATTGTTGGAGAATCAGCCCTGAAAGCTCCCCCATCAGGGTCACAGAGCACACGAAGCCGTGGTAGGAGAACTGCTCTTGCAGGCTCCACCCTCAGGGTAGCAGAGGGAGGATCAGGCTGGGATACCTTGGATGAATAATCTAGGGACTGAACAGCCCAAAGGCAGAGACTGAGATGCTTGCGAAGAGCAGAGATTTCAGTGTTTGGCAGCTGCAGGACTGCCTTACAGCCTTGGCCCTCAGGAGCATAGAGAGAGTCCGGTTTTGATGCCCTGGATAAGTGGGCAGCCCCTTAAGGAGAGATCCCAGCAACAAGTGCTTTCCTGGGAGAACTTCTGCTTAGCAAAGGATAACAGTTTAAAGTGTCTTTCAAGTGGGCTGAGGAGTGATTTAGGTGACAGAGTGAGATTCTGTTTTTCTTGCTCCGCCCCAAAATTCACTCTAAACAGTTGTTTATGTACATATTTTTTTTCCAGCTTGTATAGCTGTTTTTGTGGACAGGGTTAATCAGATACCATTTTAGCCACCTTAGGGCTAAAACCAGGAATCTACTTTTTCTATAACAATTATGTATTATTTTAAAAATTTCTTCACTAGCCCATCTAGAAACATAGTCTTCCCTGATGGTGATTATTTTTGAAAGTTTTATTGTCCTATATAGATAACTAAACTTTCCAGGTGTGCCTTCCTTTCTTCCCTCACTCTCTTTTTTTTTTTTTTTTGAGACAGTCTCAAGCTGTCACCTTGGGTAGAGTGCTGTGGCGTCACATCTCACAGCAACCTCAAACTCTTGGGCTTAAGTGATTCTCTTGTCTCAGCCTCCCAAGTAGCTGGGACTACCAGGCGTCCACCATAACACCTGGCTATTTTTTGGTTGTAGTTGTCTTTGTTGTTCGGCAGGCCAGGGCTGGATTCAAACCTGCCAGCTCTGGTGTACATGACTGGCACCCTATATGCTTAGGTATAGGCGCTGAGACCACTGCCTCCCCCCCCCTTTTTTTGACATAGGCTCTCACTCTGCTGCCCAGGCTTGAATAAAGTGACTTGATCATAGTTCACTGCAACCTCGAACTCCTGGGCTTAAATGATCCTTCTTGGTACTCGCCCAGTAGCAGGGACTAGAAGCACATATCACCATGCCTGGCTAATTTTTTTTAATTAGCCTATGTTGCTTAGGCTGGTCTTGGGCTCCTGGGCTCAAGCAATCCTTCTACACTGGCTTCTTGAAGTGCTGAGATTCTAGATGTGAGCCACTGTGTCCAGCCAGGTTTCCTAGACTAGTAAATTCTTTTTAAATTTCAAAGGTACTAATAGATTTCTTCACATTTTTAATTTTATTTTTTTGAGACAGAGTTTCATTTTGTCACCCTTGGCAGAGTGCTGTGGCATCATAGCTCACAGCAACTTCATACTCTTGGGCTCAAGTGATTCTCTTGCCTCAGCCTCACAAGTAGCTTGGACTACAGGTGCCTGCCACAACACCAGGCTATTTTTAGAGATGAGGTCTCATTCTAGCTCAAGTTGGTCTCAAACCTCTGAGATCAGGCAATCTACCTGCCTCGGCCTCCCAAGTGCTGGGATTACAGGTCTGAGTGACTATGCCCAGCCTTCATTTTTTTTTTTTTTTTTGAGACAGAGTCTCACTATGTTGCCCTTGGTAGAGTGCTGTGGCGTCACAGCTCACAGCAACCCAAAGTCTTGGCTCAAGTGATTATCTTGCCTCAGCCTCTGCAGTAGCTGGGATTACAGGCACCCACCACAATGCCCAGCTATTTTTTTTAGAGTTGGGGTCTCACTCTTGCTTAGGCTGATTTCAAACTTCTGAGCTCAAGCAATCCATCTACCCCAGCCTCCCAGAGTGATAAGATTACAGGTGTGAGCCACCGTGCCTGGCCTTCACACTTTTTAATTTTAATCTCCATAATTATATATCCTTTCTCATGTCCAATTCTGTGCTTTTTCATCTTTTTCCTTCATTAAACTAGCTAGTACAGTATTCTACAGGGCGTGGTCTATGGAAGGCCTGCATTAGAATACCTGGGATGGGGCACCAGCCCCATATACCAAAGGAGGCAGGTTCAAACCCGGCCCGGGCCAAACTGCAACAAAAAATAGCCAGGCGTTGTGGTGAGCGCCTGTGGTCCCAGCTACTCGGGAGGCTGAAGCAAGAGAATTGCCTAAGTCCAAGAGCTGGAGGTTGCTGCGAGCTGTGATGCCAGGGCACTCTACCCAGGGCGACAAAGTGAGACTGTCTCTAAGAAAAATAAAAATAAAAATACCTGGGATGCATTTTAAAATTACAGATTCTCAGGCCTACTGAATCAGAATCTTCAGGGGTAAAACCAAATAATCTTCATTCTTAATTAGCACCCTGGGTAAGTCCGATGTCTCACATTTGAGGGGAAAGTCTAGTTCTTGTTTACTTCTTATTAAAAGAAACCAAAACAGTTCTTTTTTGATGTCAAAGAATCAGCTTGGATTTTTTTTCCAGTTCTACAGAATTTTTTTTTTTTAGAAAACTTAGGAACTAAGTAAATATTTAGCTGTAAATACCTATGATAAATATCTGTTACACATCTAAATATTTATACATCTACATATCTAGAAAATAAGAAAACAGAAAAAATGTTTTTACTTCAAATATAAAAGCAAAATCATTCTCCTTTATACTGACTTCCTTTCTGTACCTTTCTTTAGCTTTGTGTTGTTTTTTTTCTAACTCCTGGATAAGTCTGTTCAACATTTATTGAGGACATGCTATGGAACTGGTATTATGCCAAGCGATGAAACATTTACTTCATTTATTTTTTATTTACAGTTTGGTAAAGTGTTTTGTGCTGTACTTTAGCCTTAAGTTCAGTTTTAAGTTCACTTTGACTGCATACCTTAAATTTTGATATGTGGTATCCTCATATTTTTTGGCTATTATGATTTTATTGTTCTATACTAGACAATGTGACCTGTACTATTTTTGCTTTGGTAACTTGAGGTTTTCCTTGAGATTTAAAACACTATCAATTTTTGGTAATGGATTATGTAACACATCAAAAAACTCCACAAGTTCACACTGATAGTCCAAAATAGAGAAAGAAAAAAGGAGGAAGGGAAGGTGCATCTTTACCGAATGTCAGCTGTTAGCTGGAGAAGGAATTAATAGAATTAGAACATCACCACTTTGCAACCTTCAATGTCGTAACCTATTCAGAAACCTAAATTCAAAAACTTGAATTATCAATGGATGCTAAAACCAGTAGGCTTAAGGTTTTGAGGGGAACCAATGGGTCTGAGTCTAGAGTATTACTGGCATGGATTACTTATTAATTACACAGGAATCACACACCTTTACAATGGAAACTTCTGGCGGTCACAGCCTTACTCATGTCATCAAGCTTAGCATCAACAACCGTGGGACATCATGTGCCTTCTGATGTGAAGCAATAAGAAGTACATAACATCACATCACCTGGATCTTATTCTTGCCAAAAAATCTTTAACTGGAATGTAACCATGAACCATGGAGAAACAATCAGGCAACTTCAGATTGTGGAGCATTCTACTCCACAATCTCCAGGACTCTTGAAAGAAGTCAACACAACCAACAATATGTGAATGTTCATTTGATCCCGGACTGGGAAAAGAAATCATCTATTAAAGATATTTTTTGAGACAATTGGGAAATTTAAATATGGACTATATATTAAGCGGTATTAGGTATATCTGTATTAGATGCTATTACGGCATTATTAATTTCACTAGGTGATGTATCATTTGCAGCACGATGTCCTTGTCTTTAGGAGATGCCTACTGAAGATTTGGGGAAGGGGGTGCTCATCCACTATTTCAGCACCTCCCACTTCAAGTCTCCCAAAGAAGTTGCCGTTCTAAAGGTCCGATAACTGGACTCCCCTCTGACGGGGAGAGATTTTACAGCAGAAACCCAGGGCTTCCTTACTAAAACGACTTGGTACTTGTAATCTGTAAGGCTCTTCCTACAAAGAATACACGTTTCCAACTATACTTGCCTGGTTGACAACTGTTTCCTGGGTTTTCTTGTGTTTGTTTTGTTTTTTACCACCTTTTACTAGGTAAGGGCTGACTCAGGGCGGAGGACAGGCCTCTGTCCCCTTGATGGTGACGCCCTAGGCTGTAAACGCTGCCTGAGAAGAGCTAACACAGTTGGAATTGCCTTTTCTGTCCGCCCTTCACTCCAGGGGGTTGTTCAGTGTAGGGTCTGCTAACAAGTGCTAGAAGAGGCGGGGAAGCAGCAGGAGGCCGCGTGTCTTAGGCGCCAAGGCAGAAGGGCAATTGGGGGGTTAGCGACCCCAGACCCGGCGAGCCGCCAGCCGGGTGCCAAGCCTTCCAGCTGGGTTTCCACGGGAGCGGCGCGGGTCTGAGCGGTGACCTGGCCACTCCTGAGGGACAGGGCTTAGAGGAGTCATGTCGTCCACTTCCCCCGCGTTCCCTTGGCCATATCCTCCGGGCCCCTCCACTTACAACAGAGAATGTCCCCGGTACAGACCTGACCTGTCCTAGGTACGACTGGGGGCACTGCAGCCGCGATGAGGGGCCCGAGAGAAGAGGTGCGAGCGCGAGCCTCTCGCAGACAGAGGTGGCGCCTGGCTGCCTGCAGCCGGACCGGCCCCCCACGCGCCGGCCGCCAGCACCCCCAGCAGCCGTACCTGCGGCGGAGCCTCCGCGTCCCACCGGCGGGGGCGCGCGCCAGGAAGGGTGGGGCCGGCGGGGCGCGCGCCAGGCAGGGTAGGGGGGCGGGGATGCGCGCTCCAGGAGGGGCGGGGCCGGAGGGGCGCGCGCCAGGCGGAGGCGGGGGCGGGCAGCGGGGCGCGCGCCTGGTGGGAGGGGCGGCAGCGGGGCGCGCGCAGGCGGGGCGGGGCCGGCGGGTGCGCGCAGCCTCCGGAAGCGCCTTCCCGGAAGGCAGGGAGGCGGCGCCGGCCTCTGGGGGCGGCTTCGGCGATGGCGGCGGGGCGCTGGGAGCTCTCTCCCTAGCCCGGGGAGCCGCGCAGCTGCAGGATGGCCTCGCTGGGGCCGGCCGCGGCAGAGGAGCAGGCGGCGGGGCCCGAGGCGGAGCCGGGCGCCGCGGGGCCTTCGCTGCCGCCGTCGCCGTCCTCTCTGGGGCCGCTGCTGCCCCTGCAGCGGGAGCCGCTGTACAACTGGCAGGCGACCAAGGCGTCGCTGAAGGAGCGCTTCGCCTTCCTCTTCAACTCGGAGCTGCTGAGCGATGTGCGCTTCGTGCTCGGCAAGGGCCGCGGCGCCGCGGCCGCCGGGGGCCCGCAGCGCATCCCCGCCCACCGCTTCGTGCTGGCGGCCGGCAGCGCCGTGTTCGACGCCATGTTCAACGGCGGCATGGCCACCACGTCGGCCGAGATCGAGCTGCCGGACGTGGAGCCCGCCGCCTTCCTGGCGCTGCTGAGGTGAGCGGCGGCGCTGCCCGGCCTGCCCCGGCTGCGCGGCGACCTTGGGCCGGGCGCTCTTTGTGGCCCGGGGCCTCGTTTCCTCCCGAGCCGGTGATGCTCCGAAGGTCGAAATGAGAGCCCGCGGGCCGGCCGCCCCGGGAAGGTGACTGTCAAGGCCCCGGATAGCGGGCGC
>CAUYON010147909.1:0-35401 GCA_963573935.1 Arctocebus calabarensis | reverse complement strand
GGCAGTTTTTCCATTTTCATTTGTGTGTGAATTTTTAATATAAAATGCGGGGATTGCAGCATTAATGCGAGTCAAAATGTTTCAGTGAACAAGTTTCAGCAGTTCAACTTTATAACAATTATAAATAAACCTGTTAAATTTTTCTGGACAATGCCAGCATTTGGATTTTTTTAAATCAAGTAAATTTCTTACTGACGGCAACTAAGTGGTGTTTGTCGCATTTTTATCATACAGTCGATTCCATCCATTCACTGTACTTTTCTGAGTTGTCCTGCATGCAAGTCATGTTTTTAATATTGTCTGTCTTCTAAGCTGTTCCTGTAAGTTTGCTGTTAAAATACATTAAACTGAAAAAAAAAGAGTCTATGTAGGGAGGATGGGTGGAGGGAGGGTAATTGGTGGGATAACGTGGTCAAAAACAATAGGAGTGAATCAACAGCTGCTATATGACATTGTTGAAGAACTCCCAGGGTTTGTAATAGATCAGTACGATAGTGAGTAGGAAAACAACCGAAAATAAAGAAAAATTCATAAAACTGTCTGGAAAAAAAGTGCTTTGAAAGAATTCCCTCCATCTTGACAATAAGGGAGGAATCTTTTCCACAGCACGAAGGCTGAAGGCCAAGGGTTCTTTCACAGAATGGCTCCATCCACCCTCTGTCACAGCCATTGGGGTTTAGATCATGGAAGACTTTAATTCTCATCCCCCTTTTGTCTTTTCCCTGGTGTTACTTTCCCTTATCCCACTGAGGGTCAGTTCCCAGATCTTTCCTCAGGTCTGTGTCGTGCACAAGCACTCCTGAAACTTGAGGCCTGGTCTCATCTAAGCCCTGAGAGTCTTGGTGACTCTCTTCTGATACAGGTGATTTCTAGATAGAAATGAACTTGCACATGAGCTATTCCGGAAGGCTGCCCAGACACAGCCAGTCCACACAGTGGGATGAACTTCCCTCTGCATTCTGTGTTTCACAGCGAGGGGTTGGTAGGAACCCGCGTGCACTCAGGAAAACTTGTCTTTGTTTTTAATACAGTCTCAATAACCAAACTGCCTCCTTGCGTGCCACAGAGTACCATGTTCCCAGGTATTGCTGAGAGGCCATCAAGGCTTCAGTCTATGTATAAAATTTTTATGACACTGTTGCTACCAGTGCACCCTAAGTAGAGGGCAAGGTTTGACTTGTTTTATTAGAAGTAAAAGATTTCCACCACTCTTTCTCAATAGACCCTACGCACAAAAAGGAACAAGTTGTGACACGGCCCTGAGCCCACAGAAGTTCCACCTGGGGCAGTGACACTGTGACACTTGCCCACCCTGACAATGGCCGATCCAATGGCTTTAGCCTTCTTGGGTGCATTTCACTATTACTAACTCGAGGAAGTCCCCAAAGGTCTTTGTTTGACAACACGGTAGCTGTTTCCACAAGCCAGACCCTGCTCTGTGGCTTCAATGGAGGAACAACGCACCTCAAGGTCAAACTTCTCTACATTCTAAAACATACCTTGCCAGTCTGGAAGGAATCAATGGGAAAGTTCTTTCAAAATTATTTATCTCAGGAATGGAAAAAAAAAATCCAATCGGTACTACTGTGAAACCAACTTATAATCACTCACACTTGCATATGAAAAATGAAACACAACTGTAGCCCAGGATGAAGGAGGGAAGGGGATGGGAGGGGAAGGAAGGATGTGGGTCGATAGAGGGAGGGTCAGTGGAGGGACCACACCTATGGAGCATATTGCAAATACAAGTTGGATCTATCAGGTGTAGAACACAAATGTCATAACACTGTAATTGGGTAAATGAGGTGAAGGCTATGTTGATTAGTAGGATGTAAGCACTCCAATTTGTACAAATAATCAACACATTGAATCCCATAATGGCATAAATGTATTCATAATCTATGTACAAATGACTTAATAAAAAATAAATAAATTTTTAAAAATTATCTATCTCCAGATTTTCTAGATGGGGGAAACTTGAAAGCCTCTAATTTCCTGTTTTCCATAGGGGGAGACCAGAAGCAGTCAGTTAACCCACAGAACGCTCTTCCCCGGAGACAAGGCTCAGAGTGTTCAGACTTCAAGCATGCAATAAAGAAATAGAGAAGGAATACGCACGCAGACAGCACCCCTTGTCTTTACTGACCAATCAGCCTCTTCTTTCTTGTGACAGAAAGAAGTTTCACCTGCTGCAATAATGAGCATCTTGATGGTGATGACTCAACCTTCTCCAAAGGAGGGGCAGGTCCAGTCCACACCAGTCCCAGGACAGCCTGCTAAGTTTCAGCAGTGCCTTAATTCATCTTGAAGTTTAGGCCAGAGAGAGATTTGGGTCAGGATCCCAGAACTGCACAGCCCCTTCTGACTCTCATCATACCCACCACCAGTAGAGGCCAGACTTCCACCTTAGCTCCGGAAAGGGCTTTCTGGATATGGACGCCAGAAGGACTCGGCTGCCATCCTGGAATCAGTGGAACCTCAGCACGACTCACATTCCTCGGACTGGAGTCAAAACAATCTCCTACACAGAATCAGAGTACCTGATCCAATTGCATTACTTCCCTACGTAACTTTTAGTTTTTATGAAAGAAAAGAACAGGAGAGAGAGAAGAAAGGAAAAGAAAGTAAAAAGAGAAAGGGGGGAATGTGGTTCTTTTATTAAAGTCACAATAAAAATGGAAGCAACCAAAAGAGTCAGAATTTTATGCACAGAAGCCCTATTGGCATTTGGGGAAATTCATTTGAAGCCAGAGCTCAGAGTACAAGAGAGAGACACAGAAATAAAATCTCTTGGAAAAAGCAGAAAACATCACCCAATAAGACTTCACCACATACTGGTAACTTTGTGTAAACTTGGTGCTTGAGGTAAACCAAGTAATTAATGGCTGTGTAAGCACCACTCAGTCATTGGGATCCTCAGGTCCCAGGATCCAAAACCACAAGCAGCTGCTAAAGAATATTTTAGCAAACTTCATCCCACTTTGGAACTGAAGTGTATTCTTGACCATTCTACTGGGTGGATAGTAATTCTGGGTACTCATGGGACCTATGAGGACAACGCTGGACTATCTTTACTTTTTGTTTAAGAGTCTGATACTTTCAGGTTAATTTTTAATATTTAAAAAGATTTATCCTCATATGGGCAATATGAACCACATAATCAGCAGGCTGAGCTACGAAGATTTGAACTGTTTCATCATTTCAATAGGTTGACTCCAGAGTTTTCTCCATAAATATTTAATTTGTAGGCTAGTAATAGAGTTTGTTTGGGGAAATAGAGCCAGCGTTCTCAATGGGCATAACCCTCCTTTGCATACAATCCAGTCTGGCAGAGGTACCAAGAAGTACCTTTGTGTTAGAGGTGAAGGTCCCATCACTAGGTGCTTCAAGCCCCTTGAACGTCTCAATTCATAGTCCAGAGTAGTGTCAATGACCTGAACTATCTGTCCGATGGTACTAGGTTTAGGGTATATGAAAATGTAAAAAATTTTGCTTAATCCAATTTATCAACTTTTTCTTAGGCCAGGGCACATTAATAGTGTACAAACACAGGACTCCAGTTTCCCAGGCTGGACAGGATGTTTTAGAACTCCCTGAACCACATCCACGCCACATTGACTGCCCAATCTCAGGGATGAGGTCAAAGGAAGAACCCAGCCCAGGTTCTGCCCGGCACGTTTCTTCCCAGGGTGCTCACTGCACACAAGTGTTCTTCCTTTCCAGGATGAGGTTCTTAAAACTGCCAATCACTCTGTCACCTGTGAAGATTTGTTTGGCCACCACTTTCATACTCAAGCTCTTTTTCTAGAAGTATTACGTTAAGTTTTCAAATTGCAATTCTATCATCACCTAGTCTAGGTGTTCCAGGTAGACTAAATAAGAGTAAAATTATATAAATCACACATAGTTACAGATTTCTGCAAACGCTTTGCAGAAAAGCACTACTCATAAACAATTCACCTTCATATTGTGTATTGCAAATAGCACCTCAACTAAGCTACCTCTGGTTGTCATTCATGCTGTTGACCAATGTTTTATTCCTTCCTTCCTGACCTTCCTGTTAGCATGGGGAGGGAACTTACCTTGGGCAATGAGTTGAAGCAGAAGTACCACCCCAGGAAGGAGGTGTGAGAGTCAGTGGCTGCACCTGTGTCTTCCTCTGCCATAGTGATCAGCAATGTTCTCAGCCTAGAGCCCTGAATAAAGATACAACACAATTCTCATTATAGACACAATGTGAGCAAGAAATATGCATATTTTAAATCACTGAGTTTGAGGGATGTTTGTTACTGAAACATAACCTCGCTGATACACCATAACCTGATTAAAACATCACCACCTCATAGGAAAGAAATTCTGGGACACTGAGCCCTATAGTTAGTGTTACTAAAATCCAAACAGAATGAATCTGGGACTACAGTTATTATATAGTGGCACATACCTAGGATATGTGGATATATGTATATTGTTGATAACCACTTAGTATTAATAAAACAGAATTCTCTCTCATCTCCCCACCCCCCCAAAAGATCTCAAAGCAATCTGAAAACCTGAATTCTTCAAAATCAGTGTTCAAAAAAAGAAATAAAAACAGAGTTCCTCCATTTTGACCCTGTTGTCAAAAATGATTTGCAGATGGATCAATCAGGTGTAGAACACAAATATCTTAACACTGTAATTGGGTAAAGGAGGTCAAGGCTATGTTGATTAGTAGGATGTAAGCACTCCAATTTGTACAAATAATCAACACATTAAATCCCACAACAGCATAAATGTATCTATGTACAAATGACTTAATAATAAAATAAATAAATAAATCATTTGCAGAGTTCCACTTCTTTTCTAGGACCAAGTACATTAATCAAATGCAGAGCCTCAAAGAGGCTTCATTCTGAGTGACCAACACACAAATAAATTAGCTGCCAGTGGCTCCTTTATAACTGAAAGGAGCCAGGCTGACCAAGGGAGGGGGACAAAATTTTTTAAAAAGAGCATGGAGGACCTTAACCAGCCAGAAAGCCGTCCCACACCCTCTCATTTTGAGCGTGTTAAGTCCGAGCCAAGCACATATGTGTTTATTCACTAATAAGAGAAATGCAATGGGCCCACATCTGATTGATTTATGATGTGCTGCAGCCACAACCAATGTTTGCATCTGGAATACGTATCTGAGGGTTACGCTGAAACGTAGCCACCTATAAAAACTGATCACACACATTATCCCTATGACCCAAAAGTATATTCCCTCGGGACCGTTTTCTTCTTTACTGCAGGAAAGAATCACTTAAAGTTTCTGATGTGAGTAAAGAGCCGTTCGTTTTTAACTTGCAGAACTTTCAACTGGTGACTCAGTGAGGAATGATGTCATGTGTTATCCTGCGATTGCTGGGGTGGTTCTCTGCCCGCTCAGGCCGTCCCCGGGTGCACAGCCCTGCTCGCGGTTTCCAGCCTGTCCCCAGCCAGCCAGGAGCAACAGCCCCGCAGCAGCAGATGAGACAGGAAGTCTGACAGCTTGCGTCTGCAGCAGGACCCCGAGCGCGTTCCCACTGCACGTCCTGGCATCGTGCCCCAGAAGTACAAACACAGGCACAGAGCTCCATTGTTGCAGCCTTCCCAGCCCACTGATCCTAATATGGAACGCAGCAGGAAACCCATGATTTCCTGACACTCCGCTAGCTGCAGGAAGCAAGGGCAGAAACTCCATTCGAGAGCCCAGCTTTCCTCCGTGCTAGGTGGGAACTGGAAACGGGGAGGGTTTAGCAACATCCCCCCTTCAGTCAGGCTGCAAAGGGGCAGAGGGCAGAGGAAAACCCTCAGGCTGCTGGAATTTCTAGACTGCCAGGAAGCTCCCTGGAATTCTGTGAAAATGAGGGCCTCCTAACTCAAACCTGACCGAGGGCAGAACAGGACCTCCTCTAGTTCCTCCCCAGCGCGTGTGACCTTTCTTCACCAGCATGGTAAGCGTCAGGGCATGTCCCACCCCCGGACAGGCCGGTGTGAGCCCAGGCCCCCGACGGGAGGCAGCGTGATCTGCAGCCGGCCCTGGCTTCCCGCCCCCCATGTGCTCTGCAAGAAGCAGGGGCCGCAGCAGCAGGATGGACTGCCAGCAGGGAAGTGACAGCAGCTGCGAGGGCAAGAAGATGCTCAAGTGCGTGGTGGTTGGGGACGGCGCGGTGGGGAAAACCTGCCTGCTGATGAGCTATGCCAACGACGCCTTCCCCGAGGAGTACGTGCCCACTGTGTTCGACCACTATGCAGGTAGGAAAGCGGGGGGCTCTCTGCACCCAGGCCAGCCAGGCGGGGCGCTGCCCGGAGCAGAGGGGCCTGGTTCACTTCCAATGGCAGGAAGAGAACACACAACCAAGGGCTTGGCTGGGATTGTTGGAAGAGGACGGGCGCCAATTTGTATCATTTGTATCTCCCTTCTTTAAAGCGAATCATGAACCTGGGGAAGTACCCTGACTGCTGTCTAGATTTGGGGGCAAGAGATTTCACTCACCATTGCTCTGAAGGTCATTAACTTTTTATCATGAACATTTTTAAATGCAGGGTAATTGCATCACAATTCTTTGCTAACGAAAAGCAAAATCTCCACAAGGCACACAGAAATGAAATAGTCTTACCGCTTTTCACATACTCACCTCTTATGATTCCTACATGAAAATGCTAAGATTAAGTTTTTAAAGTCGGCTTTTTCCTGTAACTATTGGTGCCGTGATACTATTCTTTTCCTAGGGCCATAGATGGGAGAGGGAAGTAGTTAAAAGTATTAGTCAAACTGTATTTCGGGTTGACAGCAACATTTCTTTTTTTTTTTAATTGTTGGTGATTCATTGAGGGTACAAGAAACCAGGTTGCACTGATTGCATTTGTTAGATAAAGTGTCTTTTACAATTGTAAAAGGTGTGTCACACACCATCAGTAACATTTCTGATTCATATATCTTAAAAGTAAAACGACAAACACAAATAAAATCTGAATCATTTTAAAATAGGTCCTGAAAGCACAGAATGAGCATGAAATGTTTGAAAGTGTAACAGTTAAGATACTGTAGCCACAACTTAATTCTTTCACTGGACCTTGATTTTGTGAGTGTTCTAAAGTTTGTGAGTATACTTGTCAATGTGATAGCACTACCTAAATCTTTCCACTTCGATTCTTGCTTTTTCTCTTACTTTCCAAAACAAATCTTCCCAAGTTCATCTAATGCAAGCTGATGAAATTCTGCAAGCTGACGATACCCTAGATTTTATAACTTTTTGGAACGTGGTGATTGGCATCCTGAGTTATCAGAGATTTGAGATTTTGTAAGAGGAAAATTTCTTTTCCTTCACCTTGGCTTTGGGACAGGTTCAGCAGAGGGGAAATGGCCCACAGGAAACCAGTGTGAGGGTTTGCTTTGCCGTGCAGCCATTTGAAATCCTCCTTCCAGAGGAAGTAGCTTCTTTTCCAGAGCCAAACCATCACCTAAGTCTCTGCTTCCTCCTACAATTACGTGATTTATGACAGTATTATAGCAAACAGGAAGAGAGCCGCAGTGAATATAGTATATCTTTCCCAGCAGGTTTTTCTATGTTTGTAGTAATTAAGGGTAAATTTTAATGTTGACTTCCTTAAGCTTTACGAAAAATATGATGACTATGTCCAGAGAAGAACATTTTAATGAGAATAGAATAAAGAGGGTTCTCACTGTGGTTCAGTGAGTAGGGCACCGACCCCATATACAGAGGGTAGCAGGTTCAAACCTGGCCCCGCCAAATCACAATTTAAAAAGCCGGGCGTTGTGTCGGGCGCCTGTGGTTCCAGCAACCCAGGAGGCTGAGGCAAGAGAATCACCTAAGCCCAGGAGCTGGAGGTTGCTGTGAGCTGTGATGCCACAGCACTCTACCGAGGGTGACATAATAAGACTGTCTCTAAAACAAAAAAAAAGGATAGAGAATAGAATAAAGAGAACACGTTGATGTCTGTCTCAAGAAAAAAACTAATTCTAAAATTTGTGGATCTGTGCCTTGAGGAAATTACTCAGAGTAACTTCACATATATGTGTGTGTGTATGTGAATATATATATATTAGTTAAAATCATTACTGTATGCATTTATGGGGTACAATGTGATTATTTGGTATAAATATGGAATGCTTAAAACAAACTGATTCACATTGCCATCACCTCACTTGCAAAATTTTTGTGTTAAGACATTTAAAATTAACTCTTTTTATTTTGAAATATACCCTTGCAGTTACTCAGATTCTTATCCTGAAAACATCTTGGCATAAGTTGTTTACTCTATACCTTCTTTCTGGCAAGGAAGGGAAAGAGGCTATTCCTTATTTCAAAAACTTTTAAGTCAGGGGTAGAACCTGAAATCTACTAAAGGGGTAGGCTTCAGATGCTCATGAAAATTACATATCCAAGTTCTCATAAACTGGGTGAAACAATTATAGTGTGGTGTCAGGAAGAAAGAGGATAAAGCCATCTTTAGAGATAAAGTTGGCCGTTTAAAAGAAAACACATCAGAAATCAAAGTCTGAACCACAGCTAAATTCCACTAGGCTCGAGTTATTTTCTATTTCAATTATGTGCATAACTGCATTTTTTAAATTTCAAAATAGTAAGTGTTTTAGGTCACATGGCTCACTGCTGTTACGCTTGAGTCCCCACTAAAAGTGTAGCTGTCACCCCAATAATGTTCCCAGTGCCCATACTTAGTATTGTGTAAGCATTAAAGCACTTTAAAGATTTTGGAAATCACAGTGAACATACCCACAGCATTGCTTTTTGCACCCTGAGCTCCTCTGATGTACACTTTGTGTCTCTTTACGTATATAATCATCTCACTCGCGTTCAATAAGGTGAAAGGGGAAGTGAGAACATAGCCACATACATCTGGGATCGTTCACGAAGTGATCGTTTCTATAACTGGAGGGATCTGCTCCTATCTTCCACCACAAAAACTGGAGCTCTTCCAACCAGTGTCCTCCTTGTATGTGACCTGGTCAAACACAAATCTCCAGGCAGTCACATAAGAATCTACCATTAATGTCCTTTTCTCCATTTGGGTCCAGTACCCAGTTCCTGGGTGATACTGGTTTCCACTTTGAAATGATACTCTGCAATGGAGTTACTGAGTCTTTACATGTTGCAATTTTAAGTCAGAAGAAGCCTATACTTGGCAGAAGATTAATAACTGCCCATCCCTGGAAAGCAGAAATATATCCGTAAGGATGGAAATACACCATGTGCTCCCGATGGTGACCTCTGACCCACACAGCCAGGTTCTAATACTGGCTCGAGCAGTTACTCTGGGGCCCAGGGCAACTTACTTAACCTCTCTGTGCCTCAGTTACCGCAAGTGAAAAACAGGGACAATAAATGTGTTAGAATCTTTTTCAAGAACAAAATGAATTAACGCATGTAAAGTTCATAGAACAAGACCTCGTATGTGATATGAGTTAGGTACATGGTGGTAGCTATTATTAGCTACTACATTATAAAGTCTCCACATTTGCACAATGCTATGAAAGACACTAAAATATAATTAAAGATAAAGAGTGCAACAAGGCAAAAATATAATCCAATATAATCCAAGAACACCCTCCAGGGTGTGACAGAGCATAGGTACGCCCTCATAAAATATGGATAGTGGCCATGTGTGTTGATAAGTGACAAATATGTCTATGTGAAGTAATAATAGTGCGATGTTAACTGGGGGGGGGGGAGGATTAGTTCTCCATAAGTGAATGGAGAAAACCCAACAAGCAACTAGAGAAAAAATTGTTGTAAGTTTTAGGAATCCTGATTTTGTCCCTTGGCCTACCTACCAGAATCCCAAAGGCCGTCTTCTCCATGTGGTTCTCTTTGACTCCTCAAGAAGAGTCCCCTGCTCCATTGTCAATCCAGCTCTAGAAACTGGTTTCCATCTCTAGGCTACATCTTCCACCGAAGTATAGTCATGTATGTCTCCTTGTTTTCCTCCCCTCGCTGTGCTGCAAGCTCCTGAAGGGAACGGGTCGTGTATTGTCACATCCAGGGTCAGTTTCTCAGCCCCGCCTGGATCTCTTGGGAGGTTCTTCAGGCTCTATTCCTCCCCTTCTCAAAACGCTTTCTTGATTTGCTTCCTGGGACAGCATATTCCCTGGTTTCCTTCTACTCCCAGCAGATCCCTCTCCATCTCGTCCCACCTCCGAACATCAACATACCCCATGTTCAGGCCCGCGTCCTCGTCTTTATTTATCTTCATGCCCTGGTCGGTTGTAAGTCTCATGGCTTTAAATATAGTGTACAAATGCACATACTGATTGCTCACAAAGTTACATATCTTCTCCCAAAGCCCCCGAAACTCAGGCTTAACTTACCCAACTGCCCACTTGCAGATCTAAATAGGCATCTCAAATTTAACCTGTCCACACAGGTTTTTTAATTTCCCCAATCTACTCTTCTCATCTTCTCCACATAAGAAAATGACCCATTATTCTCCACTCAGTTGCTGAGAACAAAACCTTTGGTATGGACTCCTTTGTCCTTTGATGACACCTCCCACCTCTCCATTCAAATCATTAGTTATTATCCCTTCCTCCTACCAGTCAGCTCAACATTCAAAATATACCCCAGACCTGATGACTTGGCACCATCTCCTGTCCAAGCCACCATCATCCCTCATCCAAGCTACTAGAATACGCTCTCAATCCCCTGCTTCACATCTTATCCCGACAGTGAACTGTCCACAAAGGGAGAGGGACGAGCCCCAGCCCACACCCCGTCCTTCACTGCAGTGTGCAAGGCCTCCGTGACGTGCTCCCCACTACTTCTCCAACCTCATCTCCTAACACTCTCTCCTTCAGTGTTTTGGTTGTAGCCACACTTGTCATCTTTTCATTGCTCAAACACAAAACGCTCCTTCCTTCCTTGATGAGTGTGCATTTGCTCTTACCCCAGTTTAAAAATAAAAACAACAGAGCTGAGCTCAGCACATAGTAAACTCTCAATAGATAATCACTACCTACCAGAATCCCAGATGAATTAGTCTGTCAATCACATCAGTCCCTCCAGCATTTAGATACATCCTGGTCCATTAAAACTTTGATGAGCAAATAAACAAATTGCTGGTCCAGTAGATATCCCTTTAGAAACATACACAAAAATACTTATTAAAGTCATTATATTTTTGAGCTATTCTATTCACATTTTAAGTCGTCATTTTATCTCCTCTGGAAACGTAGTACAGCATCGAATCTTCTTGACCTGCGGTGTCACATCTATGCAATAGTGTAACTCTATGATGTGTGCGTGTCACTTGGGACACCTCTGCTTGCGTCTGTTCAAAAGCTGAGCTACACTTGGGGCAGTCCACCCAAGTAGTTGCAGCGTTTCTATGCAAACCATGTTCCAGGGTAACCCCATGCTTGACTGGGCCTAGGACTCGAGAGGAGTGGCAGTGAGATGAAGGTGGAAAGGGCCACCTGTGTTTGTTACAAGTGCACCTAAGAGGCTGGGTACCTACAGCCCAGTGGTCAGGGTGCCAGCCACATGCCCCAGAGCTATGGGGTTTGAACCTGGCCCAGGCCTGCTAAACAAAAAATTAAAACAAAAGAAAGAAAGAAAGAAACAAGTGTACCTTAGAAATGTTTGGGGGCCTTTCTTTCTACTCCCTTCCAGGAATGATTCAAGACATCCTAACGAGTAGAGCTCTCGAAGTTTACCATGGAGCAATCACATTTCTTCTCCCATCCTCTCTGTAGCCTATCATTAGCTTTGAGTTTTTCAGCAGACCCCCTTGCTGATAAAATAGTCTTACCAAATAACGTTCCATATGACATGTGCCATAAGGATAAGACTTCCAATTTGATCAGGCGACATCTAAACTAAACAATTCAGTGGCACCTGTGGCTCAAAGGAGTACGGTGCCAGCCCCATATGCTGGAGGTGGCGGGTTCAAACCCAGCCCCAGCCAAAAAACTACAAATAAATAAATAAACTATACAATTCATCCACATAACAAAAAAGTGCCCCCTAAATCTATAGAAGTTTTTTCTGATTATAAATTTACTACAAATCTTCAGTAATCAAAATAATATGGTACAGGCATAAAGCAGACATACCGAATGGAAGAGACAGAAAACCCAGAAATAAACCCTCACATAGATGGTCAAATGATTTTATTTATTTTATTCTTGTTTTTTTTTTTTGAGATAAGATCTCACTCTGCTACCATCTTTTAAAGTTTTTTTAAACAATACTTGTAATTTGAGTTTATCTAGATTGTGGGTTGAGTTAGATTTTGTGCAGGTTTGTGAGTTTGAGGACATGAGTCTGCCCAGCAAGCAGATTCCAGCCAAAAACCTGCTCATGACGCCCTTGATTCACCATTTCCATCATCCTCTGTATTAAAATTCATTTTGCCCATGGATCTCTCTTCCTTCCCCCTTCCCTCCTAGAGTTTTTTCATCCAAAGCCATCAAATTTGGAAAATCACTTGAAGCCACTATTTGCAAACCCAGGCTGCCCATTGAGGAAATTAACACAATTCTTAGAAAGGAGGAAAATGCAGTTATGCAGTTACTTTATCAACTGAGTGAGATGTAAAAGAAAGCTGTTTTCAGAAAAAGCTAAAAGTCAGTTCTAACTTTTTCCACGTAATTCAGTGGCAGTCAGGTTGACTCAGTCACAACCTTAATGTCTAGGGAGTGGGGGCAGGGACAGAGGGGTACCATGTCCAATCTACAAGGAGGAAAAAATGACACAAAAACAATAAAAAGTGAATTTTTTTTTTTTTGCAGTTTTTGGCCGGAACTGGGTTTGAACCTGCCACCTCTGGCATATGGGGCCGGCGCCCCACTCCTTAGAGCCACAGGCGCTGCCTGAAAAAGTGAATTTTTAAAAGCCCCAGGCTTATAAAGGGTTGTGACATTTTTCCGCCCATTTAGGAAAGTGTACTCAGGAGCTTCTTCTCTTTTGGTTTTTCTAAAGACACCTGAAAGTCTCTGAGGAATGAATGAGATTCATGCTTTATAAGCCGCGAGGAAACCTAAAGTAACCCTTATTGGGTTCCTAATCTTAGACAAAATTATAAAAGAAGTTATGAAAGAAAAGACGAGGATGGGCCAGTGGAGTCACTCACTCTGCTCCTTCTAAACACAATGGGACTCTGAGCTCAAGGTCACGTGGGAACCCAGCCCTGCACCTCTGTCTGGGGCAGTGTGATGGGTGTGCTTCACATGTACGGCTCTTTCCACAGCCTCATCGTGGTGCTTAGACCAGCAGGTTCACTCAGAGGTTTCTGGGCTGCAAAATGCACTCAGAAAGCTAAAATGTACTTAAGAGATAGTAAATTATGAGCCGCTTCTCTTAGGAGTAAGAACAAAGGAATAGCAGAAGAGGGAGAAGGAGAAGTAAGTCCCTGTGACCAGGGCAGCACAAGGAGAGCCAGGACCCCAGGGTGGGAGCTGCACCTGCCTCCATGACCCTCCTGCTCTCCAGCGTTAGCTGCCATAAAACCAAGGCCTCGGTGGACGGACTCCCTGTGAGCGGGACACTCAGTCCCACACAGCCTGGCCCCTTCCCTATCCCAGCTATGAAATGCTCCGTGCGTTTTACTGCCTCCCTGCCTACTGAAGTTGGGCTTCAGGTAAACAGTATTGTGTTTCTAGAATAGCTTTTTCAAAATCTGTCATCTCTCCTCTTGTGGGGTAAATAGCAAATTCAGGCCAGAGGTTACTGAGGACGTAGGATGCCTGTATGGGGATGAGGTTGTCCTGT
Organism: Arctocebus calabarensis; assembly: GCA_963573935.1. NCBI lineage: Eukaryota > Metazoa > Chordata > Mammalia > Primates > Lorisidae > Arctocebus > Arctocebus calabarensis. The sequence goes on along the minus strand of CAUYON010147909.1, from coordinate 21,647 downwards.
TTTACAAAGACAGTATTATGATACAGGACAAACATGAGGTGGCTCAGGCAAGGACAGGTAAGAAAGCTCAGCAGACACTGTCTCCCCAGGCCAGGCGTGGTGGCTCACACCTATAGTCCTAGCACTCTGGGAGGCTGAGGCGGTGGATCACTTGAGCTCAGGAACTCAAGACTAGCCTGAGCAAGAGTGAGACCCTGTCTCTACTAAAAACAGAAAAACTAACTGGGCACTGTGGTGGGAGCCTGTAGTCCCAGCTGCTTGGGAGGCTGAGGCAAGAGGATCTCCTAAGCCCAGGAGTTTGAGGTTGCTGTGAGCTATGGCACTCTCCCAAGGAAAGAAAAGAAGAAGGAAAAGAAACTGTCTCCCTCATTAATCCTGAGAACAGCCTTACCCTCTGTGTAATATGGGTTCAAATTTGGCTGAAAATTTATTTTCCCATAAACAAAAATCCATGACACTGCCTGGGTTAGTTAGCAGAATCCAAACAGTTAATTTTCCGGAGATAAATTCCATCATGAACTCAACAGGGGCCAACTCTGAGTCACCGAGCGGCTTGGCCTTGTTCCTGAATACTCGGAAGTCCACCAACTTTCTGGATGTGCCTGATTTTCACGAAACTTAAGGGCCTGATCTGTGTGTGTTTACTTAGCATGTCTTGGTTCCCAGAGCAGCTTCATCATGGCCATGTGGGTTCCTACAAGCAGTGTGGGGTATTAGTTAGGAACCTGGAGCTGCTGGAGCATGTGTAAACATTCGTAACCAGAGCTATCCGTCTATATAATTCTTCCTGTGACCCAGGCATGTTGGAAGTGTTTCATCTGTCAATTCATTGCCGCCTCACAATGATATAAGTTGCTGTGATTTTATTTTTAGTTTTTATGGATACAAAATAGTTGTACCTGTTTATTTGTGGGGCACATGTGATATTTTGATACAAAGAAATAATGTGCAATGATCAAATATGAATAATTGGGATACCCAAGATCTCAAATATTTATCATTACTTTCCAAGCCTATTCTTCTAGTATTTTTGAAATATCCAACCAATTGTTATTAACTATAGTCACCTTTTTGTTGTTTTTCAATAAAGTTTTATTTTTCCAAATATATGGTTGGTTGGACCCTGTTCACCCATCTTCTCCAGCAGCTGGGGCATCTCCACCCTTGGTATGAGCTCTGTGCTTTGAAACCAGTTCAGTAAGTCCTTTACTAAGGAGCTCCTGAAGGGCTGCCCTGGCCAGGGAACCTCGAATCTTCAGTCTCTCAGAGATCACAGCTGGAGTGATAAGCTCATAGTTGGGAACTTCCTTACAGAGTTTGTTTTACGTAGCTTTGTCAAACAAGACTAGGTTGTTGCACTTGTCCCGAACTTTGCCTTTGGACCACTTCTTCTTTTTGGCCTTGCTCCCAGATTTGTTCGTTGGGCCTTTGTCTTTCTTGGCCAACTTTCCAGCATCTTTCTTCTTGTCGTCCTTGAGCGGCATTTCGAAGCTCGGAGAAGAGCTGCCACTATTGCAGCCCGGCCAAGCTGTGGGACCTACAGTCATCTTCTTGTGCTACTGGACACAAGATCTTATTCCATCTCACTGTACATATTTATGTGCCCTTTAATCAACCTCTCTTTACCACAAGATGCTGTTACTTTTCTCATCTTTTGGCCCTGCCGTCCCCTAGGGTCTCCTAGGGTATCCGCGTCCACCCAGCCCAGTGAAACAGGAACATGGAGAAACCTGAACGGGCCGGGCACAGACATCGTTTCCAGTCTCAGCCCACTGCAGGTAACTTGATCCCAAGACTACACCTCCCTCCAGGCGAAAGCCCAGTGTGTGCCCCAAAGAGAGAGCCATGGCTTTAGATGGAAACGAGCAGTTTCTGCCAACATCACACTCTGGCCACAAAATACCCTTGCCCTTTTCCCCAGAGGGACAACCCAGAGTCCCGTTCTGCCACCTCAACCAGATCGAAGACTAGTGTCTAAAAGTGAAGCACCGGCTCTTCATTTTGTCCAGATGGCCCCTTGAGGTCACATCATCTGCCCTGGATACATAGTCACCCTTATATAATGGAGGAAAAGAAATGAGACCCCCAAAATAGTCAAACTCCCTTTCGGGGGGGGAATGGGGAGAGACACAGCAATAACAGAGTTCTGATGACAGTCTTGATTGTTATCTCCTATTTGTAGAATCCGGAAACAATCAATTATTCAGCTCTGTAAGGTCATTAAAATCTGTGCTTAAAAACAACCGATACACTTCTTCACTTTCTCGTAACACCTTGATATACACATGAAGTAGCAGTTAATACATACATATATTCAGTTATTTCCCAGTGTTCTTGGAGACTGCTACCAACTCTGCAGGAATGGCTTTTACCTTCTAGGTTTTACAGACAACCGTTTTACAAAATGTTTTCCTACAGTCTAATATAGTTCTTCATCTTTTCTTACCATCTATGACCTAACAGCTAAGCCAACAGCACACCCTTTTTTAGCATTTTCTAATGATGACACCACTCTGCTAAATAAGCCAGGATGCCGTAACAAAGAGGCCCAAATATGTAAGGGCCCCAAATATTACATTCCTATAAGAGGCCTTGGCAAGTGTTCAGATTAGTGAGATAGTTCCGGGCCACGTGCTCATTCGGGGATCTGTTTTTCCGTCCTGCGAGTCTGCCATCAGCTAGGGCAGCGGTTTTCAACCTGTGGGTCGCGACCCACGGGAATGTATTAGAGGACCGCGGCCTTAGGAAGGTTGAGAACCACTGCGCCAGGGCTTTGTGTTGCTGTTTCTGGACGGTGGAACAGGGAAGACTACGGAGGAGTGAGGGAAGGCGGACGGCGCAGGCCAGAGCTGCACTCACATGTCACTGGAGAGAGCATAGACTGGGGGCCACACATAAGTGCAGGAAAGCCAGCCATGTACCCGAAGAAGGGACAGACGGATTTTAATGGGCGCGTAGTAATCTTCACCACAGCTAGGAAGCAGAGAGTGCTTGTATCAAGCATAATAGCCATAGATTATATAAACGGCCCTGGCACCATATTTAATTAGCTATTTACTCAGCTACAAATCACATACCTATACTTACCAAACTTGCCTGGTCATAAGAAAAATCTAGTCCATACCAGGGCTGCTAACTGGACGCCCTGAGAGAAAGAGCTGTAAACGGGGATTTCAACAAGCATCCTCAGCATGGCTTATTAGGTGGGATCTGTGATGCTGCCATCTTACGATTCAAAACCATTTAAATATCACAAATTCACATCACTCAAGGGCAGTGCCTGTGGCTCAAGGAGTAGGGCACCGGCCCCATATACCGGAGGTGGCAGGTTCAAACCGGCCCCGACCAAAAAAAACTGCAACAAAAAATAAATAAATAAATAAAACAAATTCATATCACCTAAACTAATGTGATTTAGCAGGTTCAGAAAAAAAAAATTCTTCCTTATGCTGTAAATGTGCCTATAAATCAAGCCAGGAGGAGCAATTCTGTAATCAACCATCAATCAGTAAAAAAGAAATTTAGAAACAGGTATGCATGGAAAATCTCTGGACTTGGGAGTCTCTAACAGATTGTGTCAGATGGAGGAGGCCTTTGGAGCCTCTCAGAGATAGCTAGCAAATTCCTAAAGGAGGAACCAGGGTGCTCTCTAAAAAGATCTGTACCCATGGCAGAGTCATATGGGGCTCTGGGGACGCTACCCAAGCGCCCTGGGGCAGAAGCACACCAGCTGCTGGGGAAAAGCCTGGAGCTGGACACAATCTGCAGGGTTGCATAACTGTGAATCTCACTGCCCACAAAATAAGGAATCAACAAGACCAGAAGCCCACGGTGGGACCACTGAGAGAAAGCAGAGACTCCTGCTCTCACGGGAAGAGGAAGGGGGGCTCTCAGAACAGGGAGGGGCCGGGTCCCTGGGGCTGCTCTGCCTGGGCGGCTGTCCCTGTTCCTCCAGCTCCATCCAGCCCTGTGATTGTGAAATGAACTGCAAACATCTGTTTCCCCTCTGCAAATCCTTCTGTTCTTCTTCATGCTTTGAGCTAACATTTGGGGAAAAGGGAAAAAAAAACAGAAAACCGCCAAATACAAGTTGTCTGAGTCCAAAAAGACCTCGGCTTAGGCTAGATCCCGGTTCCCGAAAGAGGGTGCATAAATTTTGGGAGGGGCTGCAGTTTCAAACCGGAACTCAGCTGCCCTGAGCTGGACACGTAGTTGACAAGCATTCCTGGAAGTGGGGATCGAGCCTCTCCTTGGAGTCCCCCCAGCTGTTTTGGTTACCAACTGGAAAAACAGGCCTCAGAACGCGACTGTACCTGCGGACAAGAGAGAAGCAAGGCCCCGCGTGCCGGAGCAGGTGCACGCAGGTGACCCAACTGCAGTGAGAAGAACGTGGGCAGCTGGTATCGAGCAGCTGGGGCTTACCACGCGTCCAGCCCTGTGCTCGCTTGTGATCATGCTCAAGCCTCGTGCCATCTCTAGGTAGTTGGTATCTTCGTGTCACTTATGAGAAAATTGGCACCCCACGACGTACCTTCCCCAGCACTCCACAGCTAGGAAGTGGCAGAATTGAGGTTCAAATCATGATTCCTCCTTGGTGAGGTCAGACCACCCTGAGTGAACTGGGGTCTCTCTCAAAACCTGCTTTCCCTATAGTGATTATCTCCTTCAACCGTCCATCACTTCCCTCCTTCTGGAACGTTCCTTCTGTCTCATTCATTTATATGTCCTTGTGCCTGGGAATGAGCCTACAATACAATAGCCACCCAGAAATGTTGATTGGATGATGGAATGAATGAATGAATGTTCATCAAAGAGTCTCTCAGTCTTAACACCCTACATGAACAGTCAAGGATAATTTTCTATGTCGAAATTGTTTTATCCTTCTACATCCTAAAAGGATATATCCTGAGCATTATTGAACATACATTCAAAAAAATTCTATCAGCCTCATTTAAAACTTATAAAAAAATTTTTAGTTTTCTGGGCAGTGCCTGTGGCTCCGTGGGTAAGGTGCCAGCCCATATACCGAGGGTGGTGGGTTCAAATGTGGCCCCGGCCAAACTGCAACAAAAATATAGCCGGGCGTTGGGCGGGCACTGAAGTTCCAGCTACTCAGGAGGCTGAGGCAAAAGAATCGCCTAAGCCCAGGAGTTGGAGGTTGCTGTGAGCTGTGATGCCACAGCACTCTACTGAGGGTTAATAAGTGAAACTCTGTCTCAAAAAAAAAATTTTTTTTTTAAATTTAGTTTTCCATTTTCGTTTTCGAGACAGTGTCTCTCTCTGTCACCTAGGCAACAGTGCCTCAGCCTAAGTCACGGTGACCTCAAACTCCTGGGCTCAAGCAATCCTCTTGCCTCAGCCTCCCTAGTAGCTGGGACTACAGGCAGCTGCCAGCACAATATCCAGCTAATTTTCCTATTTTTAATAGAGATGGAGTTTCACTTTGCTCAGCAATCCTCTTCCCTCAGCCTCCCAGAGTGCTGGGATTATAGGCATGAGCCACAAAATTTTAGTTTCCTAGGAAAAAATGCCAAAAGGTTTTGCTTCCAGCCAAATTTCAAGTGTATGAGTTCTGAGTAATTTACTAGACATAAGGTTGTTTTCCTGATTCTATTAAGGATTGCTGTCCTATCTTTATTTTTCTAATGCTATATCTGAGAGGCAAAAAGAAAAACTTAATTACTTAAAGTATGTTCTATATAAAAATGTTTCAAATAATGAGATTAACTAAGAGGAAAATTAATAAGCAAGTAAATGCCTTAATATATGCCAGATACAAAACTCCTAAGAATTATGAAGGATGTTTATAAAGTGCATCTGTGCATCTCTAAGGAAGTGTCCCCAGTTTTCAGCTGGTGTGCTTGGGAGAGATGCAATGAATACTTTCATATTCATTACAACAGGGCACTTTATTCTTGTCAAGGTAAAAGTTATTAAGAGAAAAAAGGCTGTGTCCTCTCTCCTCAAAATTCCTTCTCTCTGCTCAGATTGAATTAGCTTGCCCTAGAAGTACTAAATGCTTTTTTCCTCAACTAAAATGATTTTCCTATGACATTTGCAATAGTTCAAGCTTATAACTAAGAACCTTAAGGATTTTGGGTAGCAAACATGCTTTTAACCAAACTTTTCAAAGAGATGGAGAGCAAATGCTAAATCTCAAGGGTCAATATTAGGCATAAGCTTTGCTATAGAGGTTCTACTCTATCCATTTTGCTCATTTATCCTCTTAATAACTCTCCATAAAGAGAGATAAAGCAAATCTTCAGCCTCCAAGTCAGAGCCATTTTCTTCCCCTTGGGCTCAGTAAAGATTGAAAAAGCATAATTAGCATCCTCAGGATAATTGCTCTTAATGTACTTGAAGACAAAGAAAGTTTTCATCCTTGCCATCCTCAGACAACATGCCCAGATCTTTGCAACTCTCTTCATAACGATTTGACCCATCTCCACCACTTTTTTGGTAGGTAAGTTCTTGGGCATTCACTTCAAGTCAATCACCAGCAACTTGCACTTCAAATTCACAACCAGCACACGGCTGCTCTTGCAACTTTTTGGTAGGAATGACTATCTTGTGAACATGGCCAGGTGCAGTCTTAACAGGTTGTAGAACCCTAGACTAAACAGCCATTTAGATCACGTCTATCTTTTGTTTTGTGCCCCTTGGCATTCAAAATTAATTTGCATCAACCTAATTAAATGTAGAGGACTGAATTCATCAATAAGAGAATATTGCTTTTCTCTCCCAACATTGTAATAAATCTCCATTAAGCTATCCCTAGATTTATCTAGATTATAAAAATTACGTTAAGGCATTCAAACTACTTTCTTTGGATCCTAGAAGTCATATAATTATGGGATCTTCATATAAGTTCAAGGGGCTACACGCAGCTCGTCAAAGATCACACTCAGTCCTGGCTCCTTAAGTAGACATATTTTTTCAGTATTATTAAAGACATTTTGGCCCCTGTGGTTACCATAGCCTACTGCATTCTATTATTATAATAGATATTTTTGTCTTGGTAGGATTTCCTATGTGGTGCATTACAAGTCACCCTGAGTTACTCCCAAGTTTCATTCACTTCCTGCCTGTTAGCACATTAAAAGCTTCTTAAGAGCAGTTACTTCACATTGGCCAAATATCCTACTTAGCAACTTCACCAATCAAATTCCAGCTTCGTGGAAGACATTTTACACCAGGGTGATCTGTTATAGAACTCGGTGGATTTTTCTGGATGGGCAGAAAGCTGCGGCTCCAACCTGTAAACAACCCTTAGGCAACAACGTGAGACCCTGAGTGATTCTGGGTGCTGCCCCATCACCAGCTAACCCGAAGTTTGTGATATCCACAGCAAAAGAAATGGATGTAGGTTGTGTCTATTCCTACACATGGGTCCTTACATGGTTTCCCAAAACTTTAACTGATGTCCGAGGGTTAGCACTTATTATAGTAGGGATACAGCAGAAGGCAGTTGGGAAGATAGATAAATAGATGTACGGCTTTCAGGGTGTCTCCATGACCTTTGGGGGGGGAGAGAAAAAGCCATATTTTATTTACCATCAATGTCACAAGTAGCTAGAAAACTCACCGTAATTTTCCCTTCTGATGACATCACTGGCTTAGATTTCCTAACTTTCACCATCTCACGAGCAGTTTGGAAGCCTGTTCCCTGGGAAGTGAGGAAGAGAATTCTATTCTATCAACAGGGATGCTTAGCTTCACTTTTATAGCCAATGTCTAGTTACTCCCACAAGCTCTGCAATTAACTCAGAGCCCCGAGAAGAAGAGTACCAAGTAAAGCATTTTGAGAGCAAGAAGAATCACACAGAAGGATCCTTGGTCCAGAATAAGACGTCAGCTTTGGTCTGTATCTTTATAAATGGGCAGTAACAATCTTTAAACACAGGAACTTGTAATGTCAATGCCAGAGGATTAAATACATGGTTCTTAAAATCAATAACCTGCTATATCAAGAAAAATTGTATTTGTTCTTATTTAGTCTGGCTGTGTTCTCCCACTTCTGAGAAAAGGTCCCTAAACTTTCTTGATAATGGGCATTAAGAGTTTTCCTCCACCCCTGAGCACCTCTATCTGGTAAACTCTACATGAAGGGAAACACACGTCTTCTAAGACAAAAGTAATTGTATATTAAATGTATTCATGATCTATGTGTATATGGCTTAAAAAAAGGAAAAAAAATCATATATTAACTTGACAAGCCCCTCCTGATAAGCTAAATTTCATGCTAATGCTATTTAAATTTTATCCTTTATTAAGGAATAAAAAGACTTAAAAATATTTTCCTTTTTTGTACATATTTTATTTTCAATAATTATTTGTAAGTATATTTGCCATAGTGTATAGACACACGATCAACCGTATAAAGGTCTTATTAACTCTCTGAACAAACACCAGCAGCATTAAGACTTTTAAAAAGTCTTTTTTTTTGAGACAGTGCCTCAAGCTGTCACCCTGGGTAGAGTGCTGTGGCTTCACAGCTCACAGCAACCTCCAATTCCTGGGCTCAAGCGAGTCTCCTGCCTCTGCCTCCCAAGTAGCTGGGACTACAGGCGCCCGCCACAATGCCCTGCCATTTTTTGGTTGCAGCCGTTATTGTCGTTTGGCGGGCCGGGGCTGGATTCGAACCCACCAGCTTAGGTGTACGTGGCTGGCGCCTCAGCCCGTTGAGCCACAGGCCCTGAGCCGGCATTAAGACTTTTATTGCCATTATATCTGCTTGCTGTGCTGAAGGTGAACAGCTGTTTGCAATTCTGCTTCTTTCTTTTCAATATCTCTCAGGTTGGTCCCTCCCATCCCCTCCTTCCCTCATCTGCTGTTCTCAGGCTCTATCTCTGCCCTGCCACCCCTCACCACACACATTTTCCAGTAACTTTCTTATAGCGCGTGCTGTTTTCTTTCCCAGATACTTGGGCACATATCTTACCTAGTAGAGCATTATCTCCTTACTAAATACTTTGGAATGAGTGACTTCTTATAAGACCTAAGGTTTATAAGAAATGTCTTAAAATTCTTTTTATGATCATTTCACTGCGGGAAGCAAGAAGAGAGCAATGAAAAGGCGTCGTTCACTGCATGGGAAGTTTCTGCTGATAAAAAGACTTACAAATATCTTCATGGCATATGCAAGAATCCTAGAAATTTAGTTATGGAAAGAACGCTGTGAGGCACGGAGAATGAAGGACTGCATTTTTCTTCTTTGGTGAATTAATCAGAGAAACAACGCAAGTCAAGTCTACCCCTGAGCAATGTCTATCAAATCCGTGGAAAGAGAGAATTAAAGAAAATGTTTCACTGTGATTCTTCAAGGATGAGATTCTTTCAGCCCCAAACTCTTGGCACTTTTTCCAGTGGGATCCTTAGGGTCTTGTCCTTGGTGCAAACAGTCGTCACCCTGTACTCCTCCCCAAACTTCAGCTCCTTTCTGATTCTAATATCAAGTCTCAGAAACAAGAAGACTCCAGGAATCTAGGGAGACGGACAAGCACGGGGTGTCCCGGTCCCCAGAATCCCGGCCCAGGAGAGGTGCTTCGAGCAGCAGGCCCTGGCTGGGATGCTGCCCCGTTTCATCAGCCTGGGCAGCCAGGCTCAGGGAGCTGGCTAGTCTTGGGGAAGATCCAAGCGTCTCCTGCAAAATAAGAGATGGCAGCTTTCACCTGACCCCCAAACTTCTTCCGTCATACGCATGACCCTTCAGTGGCTAAAGATACAGAAATTCATAGAGCAAAACTGGGATATTTTCACTAGAGAATCTGGCATTATGCTCTGTCTCTCAATGTCTATACTGTTGTGTTTGGTCTCTTGAGGCAAGACGACTCCCCCAACCATCCCTACCTCCTTCTCTGTTATCTAAGCCATGTGACACCCCCTTTACAACTGCTGCTCTTAGGAGGATCTCTTGAGCCCAGGAGTTTGAGGCTGCAGTGAGCTGTGATGACACCCCTGAACTCTAGTCCAAGCGACAGAGTAAGACCCTGTCTCAAAAAACAAAAAATAAGGGCGGTGCCTGTGGCTCAAAGGGGTAGGGTGCCAGGCCCATATACTGGAGGTGGTGGGTTCAAACCAGCCCCGGGCAAAAACTGCAAAAAAAAAAAAAAGAGAAACAAAACCCCAGCTGCTTTTATGCTGGCTACCAGCCTGTTCTTCCTAGTGAGGCAAGCACTTGGGTTAAGAGTAGGCACTTTGTTATAAATGCTGGTTAAACAGGGATGCCCCCAAAAATGTATGTACATTTTAAGAAAGGGAAAAAGTGTATTAAAATTTTAAAACTCAAGTCACATTTCACTTCTGCAATTATAAGAGATGCTCAATGTGACTTGTATTCATCTTTTGTTGTCAGTATATATTGAATATTACGGTGTTAATACACTTTTTTTCTTTCTTAAAATGTACAGATAGGCCAGGTGTGGTGGCTCACACCTGTAATCCTCGTACTCTGAGAGGCCAAGGTAGGTGGATCACCTGAGCTCAGGAGTTCAAGACCGGCCTGGGCAAAACCGAAACCACATCTCTATTAAAAATAGAAAAACTACCTGGGCATGGTGGCTAACGCCAGCTGACTCCAGCTACTTGGGAGGCTGAGGCAAGAGAAATGCTTGAGCCCGAGAGTTTGAGGTTGCTGTGAGCTGTGACATCACAGCAGTCTACCTAGGGGGACAGGGTGAGACTCCGTCTCAAAATCAGTAAACAAACAAACGAACAAATGTATATGCACATTTTTGGTACCTTCTGTATTTCCAACTCCAGAGGATGAGGCTGGCATTCTCTGGTGAGAAATAAACCACTCTAGTGTTAGAAATAAAATCAACATTTTATATGACTATAGAAATATATCGGCATTCTACAGGAAAGGATATGGAGCCTTTTCCAATGTCAGGAGCACAGTGGGTGGCCCACGGATAAGAACTGTGCTATACATTTCCCCTGGACATGCCCAGGAAGATCGTCTACACCTCCAAAATGAGGGGTTAACCTGGGCAGGTGTGAACATGACAGTGCTGTGCAGTTTCCAAAGTGGTGCTGTGTTGGGTCTGAACGCGGAGAAAACAAAAGCAGGAGAGTATGACTTCTTAAAAGCATTTTATTTATCGTCCTCCTCATCTCTGTCTCTGGAAAAGCCAAAGTTAGCTGGGGAAGGAAGGACACAGAGTAGGTCTTCCAGCTCCCAACTCACCTCCCATTGCTGAGTGACAGTGACAAGAATGCGTCAGAGCCGAGTTTAGGGCCCTTCACGGATCACAGAAGGCGCTTCCTCCAGTTTTACACGCTGTTGGGTATGGCTGAAAGGAAAGGCACGGCGTGGCCAGCAAGCTGACCAGTTGGTTCTGACAGGCCTGTCATCCCTAGAGCCCACCCGTCCTCTCTGTGCTCAGCCCCCTCCACTGACAGGTGGCTTCTCGACAGTGCCACAGGTGACTTTCCTCTCATCTCCATCCTGTATGCGTGACGTGACAGTTACACCACTCTGCCAGCACCTCGAGTGTTCCACGAAGGAGCGCGGAGGGTGGAAACACCTTTGGTGAGTTGAGTGTTGCCCCCAAATCTCATTCTACCCACACACACATCAGTGTTTCTCTTACAAGGAGGCTGCTATCTGCAGAGTTTCATGGAAAAGTTATGAGACGTTTGCAGAGACTAACGTCCACACCTACCTCAACAGTACTAGAAAGGATGTTTTCAGTGTGAATATTTCCACCTTGAACTTGATGGCCACCTCTGGAAGACTGAAGTGAGTGTGATCCAATTCATTATTGTTCCTGCCTCTGTGTGTGTGTGAAAGAGAAACAGAGACAGAGGCTTCACGCTCTTGGTGAAACAAAAAGGAAGATGATATATTAATATATCCTCAGGTGTCACCCTCCAATGTTGCTTTTCCAGCTTAGGGTTCAAACTCATTCTTTTTCTCTTTTCCTTTCTTTTCTTTTTTCTTTTTTTTTGGAGACTGAGTCTCACTTCATCACCCAGACTATAGAATCCATGGCCTCAGCCTAGCTCACAGCAACTTCAAACTCCCAGGCTCAAGAAATTCTTCTGAGTGTCCAAGTACCTGGGACTACAGGCACCCGCCACAATGCACAGCTAATTTTTCTAGTTTAGTAGACTCAAGGGTCTCCCTCTTGCTCAAGCTGGTCTCAAACTCCTGAACTCGAGGGATCCTCCCACCTTGGCCTCCCAGAGTACTAGGATTACAGGCAGGAGCCACCCTACCCAGCTCAACCTCATTCTTAAAAGATGACTTCAATATGTTTTAATTTTTTTTTAAAAAAAGATGGTGTTATCCATAAAAGCTCTTTAAAAGGTTTTATAGTCTCATTTTATAGTCCAATCTCACTCAAGCCTGAGAGCCTCTAAAAATACCTTATTGAGAAAACATATCACTACACTAAATCTTCTCTAACAATGTTACACTGAAACCAGGTATGTAAAATCTAACTCTCTTCTTGATATAACACAATGCTGCAGGGGTCCCCAAGGCAACAATATGTGTTGGCCAAACACCCCTAAGAAATCACAAATTATATAATGCACCTGAAAGCATTTTGTGTGCTGCAAAGCATTGTGAAATGTTGTTATTTCTTATTAAATTGCTTTATTAAATGTGGCATGAGTGTAGAATGACAGAGATGTAATTAGCCACAAGGTACAGCAAAAATCACCAACCCGAAGACCCCCTTCTTCCCCAATACTGCATCTGAGAGACAGCATTAATCTTTATTTGTTCCTTCACACACACACGAGCAGTATTAAAACACGAATGCCAGAAATAGAGCTCAGACCTGGGTCTCGGCTTCACGTCCTGTAACTCGTGTGCAGGGACTTCTTGTTCCTCTTATGGGTAGAAATGCCTCGTAGCTGCCGGATCCTCTCAGCGGCAGTTGAGGGAGGGGTTTTCTACAGTCCACTTCCCTCCAATGTCGTACCAGAAGAATCATTGCTAATCAAGCGTGTAAATCCATTTGTGTGACCTTTAAAAAAACTCACAGGAAGAACCTTTGGATATTAAAACACTCCATTCTAAAGACATATTGTTCTGTTTACTGCTGATACTACACTTCAAATAATTTATGGCCTAGTTATATCAAAATCCAGGCCTACATCGCACCAGATTCACAAAATTAGTCCCTACTAGGAGAGAGCCAGGATTTAGTTATTTGGAAGATGTTGTTTCTTCCTTTCCTGATTTTCCTGATATTCTCAGTTTGGGAAGTTAATGCTTCCACCGCCCAGTTCCGGGGCCTCTTGATAATTCCCAGCCACATTCCTCAGCTCCTCAACCACACCAGGATTTTGGAAGTGACTGAGGTTAATCTTCAAAGAAAGTCATGTTCTTCAGATGCATCCAAATATCACTTAAATAATTCTTGTCACTTACTTAACTACCTTTTACATATTTTTAAGCTATAATTAGAAGTTGAGGGGAGAGAAAAACCTTCCCTTTGAGCAATATGAATTGCCACTAGCTTTCCAAGAAAGCATTGTTTGCTATCAAAGAAGAGAACGTCGCTTATAAATAATCTCATTGCTGTTCCCATAAATACTGACAAGTCTTTCATTTCTCAAGTAATTTAAACTCTAAAATGTCTATTGAAAGTTTTTAAAAATCTGTTTTTACTTCTGTAAAGACAGTATCTTATTGAGACTTCTAATATAACCATTATTGCACAAATCCAGTTTTCTCCCTTCCATGAACCATCCAAAAGAAAAATGGAAACTAGAAACACAAACTATATTTTCAATTAAACTGGGGCAGAGGCCAGGTGAAGTGGCTCACACCTATAATCCTGAAGCAATCTGGGAGGCCAAGGCAGGTAGATTACCTGAGCTCACAGGCTTGAGACCAGCCTGAGCGAGAGCAAGACCCCGTCTCTAAAAATAGCCAGACGTGATGCCGGGCACCTGTAGTGTCAGCTACTTGAGAGCTTGTAAGGGAATTGCTGAGCCCAGGAGTTTGAGGTCGCTGTGAGCTATGATGCCAAGGGTGACAAAGTTAGACTCTGTCAAAATGAATAAATAAATAAATAAACTAGGGCATAGAGTCTAAAGTACTTTGAAAAGAATGCCAAAACTGGTAGAATGCACAGAAGAGTCAGTGGCAGGAGGTGGGAAGACCCTCAGAACAAGCTCAGTGGTCAGAAACTGCCAGCAAAATATACGCTTTTGAGGGTGAGAGACACACCTAAAAGGAAAAAGAACTCTGTCCCATGGACATGAAAGAGGTGTAGAAGAGAGACTAATCTTGCTGGTTCACATCACAGGAACTGGGGGCTTCAGGAAGAATAATGTAGATAAAGCCATATTTATCAGAAGATACAGGTCTCTTTGACAATTCAAAACACAAGCCTTTTCATTGTCAGAACTGGCCAGGCTGGAGTATTACATGGGTTCCTTTACAACAACCACCTACTAGACCTCATATAGGAAAGTCCATCTCTTTATTTAATAATCAACTTTTACAAGAAACCACCGTCGCATTTAAAGATACTAGAAGAAATAAAGCCAGGAAGGAGCAGCAAAATGAGTAACAGATGAGACTTGTTCTCAGGAAAAATAACACCATGTGGTGGGTGGATATTGTGAACAAACATTTTGCCATGACTTAGACAAACTCAATGAAACAACCACCTCTCTTAAGAAAGAAAACAAAGCAGAAGTTCAAGAGATCAAGGAGAGATGGCAAGACAGCGGAAGCGAGTGGAAGGCCAGCTAGCAAAGTCCGGGAAAGAAGTGAAGGAAAAATAAAACCATTGGAGACATGAACATAAAATTGGAAAAATCACAAAAATAAAAAGACCTGGTATGAAACACAATAATGGATATGAAGACAGAGATATGAAAAGTAAACAAGATGTAATATAAATAGTCTTAAAGGATTGGACAGAAAATGTATATGAGGGGCTGAAAAATGACCCAGCTGAGCCCAGTCAACCCACAAACTTTCGATAAACATTTTAGAGTTGAAATTACTTGAGAAATGAAAGATTTTCAGTATTACAGGGAATAGCGATGAAATTATTTACGTGTGCAAGTGATTTTCTCTTCTTTAATAGCAAATATAATGTTTTCCTGGAAAGTTAGTGGCAGTCTATATTACTCAAAGATGTGTGAGAGATGAAAAGATGATTGTTGTTTTAAGTCACTAAATTTTGGTGTAGTTTGTTATACAGTAATAGACAACTTAAACATATAGGCATTTTCTTGATGTATCTATCAGTCCAAAATCGGGATTATCTTAACAGAGAAAGGCTTGAAATATTCCCACTAAATTCAGGAATAAGGCAAGGGCTCACACGTTACCATTACTATTTCATGTTTGTAGGAGGTACGAGGTGATACAATTAGATGATAAAAAGATATTTCAGGTATAAAAAAGTTTAGGGAAGTGTAAAGCTACCAGTCTTTGCAGATAGTATACCTGGAAAAGTCAACTAAAATGATCCTAAAAAATGTTTTAATTAGGGAAATAGGAACTGAAATTTATAAATAGAAATCAGTGTTTCAAGGCCAGGTGCGGTGGCTCATGCCTGGGAAGCTGAGGTAGGTGAACTCAGGAGACCAGCCTGAGCAAGAGACAGACCACATCTCTACTAAAAATAGAAAAACTAGACCCCATCTCTACTAAAAATAGAAAAACTAGCTGGGTCTTGAGGAGGATGCCTGTAATCCCCCAGCTATCTGGGAGGCTGAGACAAGAGGATTGCTTGAGCCCAGGAGTTTGAGGCTGCTGTGTGCCAGGAAAATGCCACAATGCTCTACCCAGGGTGACAGAGTGAGACTTTGTCTACAAGAAAAAAATCAAGCTATAGAAAAATGTGTCAAGTGTGCTTCCATGTATGTAAGAAAAGAAATTAAAACAGAATAGAAATACAGTCACCATGTACGCACACTTTAAAAATATGAAAAAATAAACGAAACACTAAGACCCCAGTTATCTACTGGAATTTGCAAACTGGACAAATGAGAACATGAATGGAAAGATGGCTGTTCACTGCATGTGGTTTGGACATTTATGTGTTTTAATTCATGAATGTCATTATATATTCAAAATTAAATGATTTCGGAAGGACCTCGTGGCAGGATTGTCTTCCAAGTTTCTTCCAGAAGCCTTTCAGAACTCGGCGTGGGTTGCCTGCCTTCCTGCAAGCTCCCATCTGACCTGTGACTGTGGCCTATTACTTGGGTGTCGCCACTAAAACAGGAGCTCCAGGAGAAGAGGAGCTCTGTCTCCGAGCATCTGGTACAGTGCCTGCTTCATGCTTGTGTACAAAATGCTTCTCAAAAAAGACTCATAGGATATGAGTTGTTTCCTTTTAGAAGTAAAATGCTCAACCTTTGCTTTCAAGGGTGTCCTACCTGCAGATTATTTGACCTGTTTTACTTACCTGGAGTGTCGGATATTAGGAAAGTATGCATGAAACTTTTTTTATGTTCATCAGCTTTTGTTAGAGTTTGTGTATTTAATGGGTGGCCCAGGACAATTCTTCTCCTTCCAATGTGCAGCAGAAAAGAAAAAAGGTTGGACACCCCTGGAGATACTATATCTACAAACTGAATCCAGATTATTTGTGCCCAAATAACTGCTTTAAGCAAAAAAGAGAGAGGAAAGAAGGTTCATTTAAATTTAACTTGTTTAAGTATTGCATGTTAGTTTCCTATTGATGTAAACTACCACAATCTTACTGGCTTAAAACAACACTCACTTATTAGCTCATTGTTTTGTATATCAGAAGTCCAGCAAGCATGAATAAGTTCTCTGCTTAGGGTATCAGAAGGCCAACATCAAGTTGTCAGCCAGACTGGCTCTCATCTCATTCCTCTTTTTCACAAAATTCATTTCCTTATGCCCGTAGGACTTAGGTCCCTGGTTCTTTGCTAGCCATCATCCAGTGGCTATTCCCAGGCTCTAGAGGCCACTCACAGTCTTTGACACATGGCTCCCTCCATCTGCAAACCCAGCAACAGAGAATTACCTTGATATTAAGTTTCTCTTATGTTTCCAATCTCTGACTTCCTCCTTTGCCATAAGCCGGAGAAAACTCTCCGCTTAAAAGGGATCATGTGATCAAGTCAGGTCTACCCAGGTGATCTGTTTATTCAAGGATATCTAATTAGTAATTTTAATTACACCTCCAAAATTTCCTTTTCCAGGTAACAGTAATGTAATCATGGGGCTAAGGCTGTCTCAGAATGCTCTCCACCATACCATCCCAACACTTAGCACGTCAGCATTGATCATCCCTAGGGAATAGCTACCCAACTATTTTCTATGCAGCAAAAAATTTTGTCTTTTCTCCACATATTCCTCGCCGGTTTCAATTCCTGGGATTTAATGACCTGAGAACAGCTGGTGCTTCTAAAGATTGCCTCGACCACCCTTATAGAAAACCCTGTGTGGGCCGGGGGTGGGGTGGGGATGGAAGCAAAGGTGTGTATGTATACAAGCCTAAAAACAGGGAAAGGAATAACAAAGAAAGTTTGAGGAAAAAACTGGTGAGTGTAATTTATGTGGGCATCCAGGATGGACCAAGATATGGAAGGAAATTTCCTCACCTAAACGAAGTCCTACCTAAAAACAGAAGTATTGTCACTCGTGTGAGCCTTTGAGGTTGCCGTAGCTCAGTTAACTTCTGTGTTTTCTAGCTATCTTTCTATAACTATTTTAAAGTGCTTTCCTTTCTTTCATGTTATCTGGTATTACTTTTGCTTATCTATTCTCTATTTGCCTTTAATGTGCTATTGTTCTTCTAAGCAACAGCCCCATCAAAACTAGCAGTAGTTGCCACCACCCAGCACTTATGTCCCCAGTACCGAGACGACTGACTTGCTCACCTTCTTCAGAGCTCTGCTTAAACGTCACCTTAGCAGGTCTTCCCGAGGCACACTTGGTAGGAAGGAACTACGCTCCACTTACCCTGCCTTATTTTCCTATAGAATTTATCACCATATGATCTATGGCATACAGGTACACACATATTTCTTTGTGATCTGCCTATTAAGATAAAGGCTGTATCTCTAGCATTTTAAAGAATGCCTGCCCTCAGTAAATATGTATACATATATAAGTATTTATATAGGCACGCAACAGTATACCCAGTTAATTTTTTTTCTTTTTTTTTTTTTTGCACTTTTTGACCAGGGCTGGGTTTGAACCCACCACCTCCGGCATATGGGACCAGCGCCCTACTCCTTTGAGCCACAGATGCCGCCCTGCCCAGTTAATTTTTTTAGTTTTTGTAGAGAAGGGGGTCTCATTATGTTGCTCAGGCTGGTCTTTAACTCCTGACCTTAAGTGATCCTCCAACTTGGTCTCTCAAAGTGCTGAGATTACAGGCATAAGCCACTATGCCTGGCTCAGTAAATATTATATATTTATATATATATATTCAAATATATATAATATATATTTATATTTAATTATTATTATTTATATTAATTATTTATATTTATATATATTTTTTTTGAGACAGAGTCTCACTATGTCACCCACGGTAGAGTGCTGTGGCATCTCAGCTCACAGCAACCTCAAACTCTTGGACTTCAGTGATCCTCTTGCCTCAGCCTCCCAAGTGACCGGAACTACAGGCACCCACCACAACACCCGGCTATTTTTTGGTTGTAGTTGCCTTGTTGTTTGGCAGTCTGGGCTGGATTCAAACCCGCCAGCTCTGGTGTATGTGGCTGGCACCCTAGCTGCTGAGCTACAGGCGCTGAGCCACAGTAAATATATTTTTAATGAATAAATGGAAGTGTACAAGGGTAGAGTGCTTTCCTTTCCTAGTTATTTAATACGTTAGTTCTTCCTTCATTCCAATAATTACTTGTATCTATATCTACTTTTTCTCTCTAATTTTATCACTTCTTCACTTCACACTTCACAAAAATTTTTACTGGTTTTATAATTCACCAGTGAATACAACCACCTTTAACAGCTACTCAGATAAATCAAAATCACTTTCTTTACAATGTGCCATGCCTGAACCATTGCTCCTCCTGGTTGTGAATGGAACTAGTCATGTTTTTGCAGTATTTCACCTCAGAACTATGTTGCATGGCCATGTGATGGGGGGTGCATACATGTGTAGAATAGCAAGGTAAGGTGTGGAATCAAATACCCCCAAATTAGACTGTCATCTCTGTAATTCAGTAGTGCTTTGATTTCTTTCTCAATTTTTTTTACTTTTTATTGGAGGGCAGGGTTGAGAGTTTGAGAGTTTCTTGATGTGATTTTGAGTTACATAGAATAATTGTACAATGGTAGAGTCTGGGTTTTTGGTGTACCCATCACCCAGATGGTATTTATTGCACCCGATAGGTAGTTTTTAATTCTTCCCCCCCTTTTCTCCTCTGCGTCTCCAATGTTGAGTTTGACATGACACGCTATATGGCCACACATGCACATTACTTACTTAGCTCCCACTTCTAAGTGTGAACACGTAGTATTTGGTTTTCTATTTCTGTGTCATTTCACTTAGGATGATGATCTCCAGGGCCATCCAGATTTCTGCGAAAGACATTATTTTTCTCTTTTTTATGGCCAAGTAGTATTCTGGTGGTTTTATTTTAGCCAAATCCTTACACTCTCAAAGTAAGTTGAGACATTGCAGTAAGTTGAGACAGTTGCTTCATTTATAAGATGAGGATAATAATGAAACTGATTTCACCTGAGACTTACAAGGAATAAGCTAGCTGACACACCCACAGATGTAACAGTGTGGAGCAAATGTCTGTGGCTTTTGCTATAGTTGTTGCTTTTCTCGTGTGAGAGACACTTGACCTTTATTCTTCAGTAACATCTCATCTCATAGACTCTATTTTCCTTGGCTGTGGTCAATTCCTAAATCAAGGGAAGAGTAAATAATACAAAATGCCCATAAACTGAACCAGTATGACGTATGTTAGTTGCTTTGGTCCCTAAAACACTGACGTGGGTCGGGGGTCTTAGAGCTCATAAGAAGACCCTGTCATAAAGAGAATGGTCGGTCACCGTGGTGACTAGACACAGCCATGCCTGAGTCAGTGGATAATGTACAATGACTTCACCTACATTTTATTTTTCTTGATAAAGACCCCAACACTGCGGGTTTCATCATTTTCAACTAGGAAAGCACAGCTTCCAGCCCCAGGTAAAGTCTTGAGTTCTCAAGCAGTCAGGACTAATTTCTGCATTCTGATACTGGAAAAGATGACTTCTTCATAAGTGCTTATTAGATTTAAATTCAGAATAAGAAAAGCTGTCTTATCTCCCTAAAACTACCTTTTGCTGATCCAAAATACTCTTAAAGAAGAATTAGATGGTACTGGGGGAGAAAGGGATGCCAGGGCACCTGGGAAGTGAGCAGCAAGGAAATCAAACACAGCCTCAGGCCACAGGAATACAAAACTGACACCCAATCATCCTCTTGAGGGTAACTCTTCACTGCACAATCTATTTCCAAACTAATAAGCCATGGGTTCTTTTTATTATTTTTGTTTTTGTTTTTGCTTTGAGGCAGAGTCTCACTCTGTCACCTGAGTGTCCTGACATCATAGCTCACAGCCTCAAACTCCTGGGTTCACGCGATCCTCCTCCCTCAGCCTCCTGAGTAGCTGGGACGACAAGAACCTGTCACAATGCCCGGCTAGTAGTTTTCCTTTTTTTTTTTTTTTTTTTTTAGTAGAGACAGGATCTCACTCTTGCTCAGGCTAGTCTCAAACTTCTGAGTTCAAGCTATCCTCCCACTTCAGCCTACCAGAATGTTAGGACTGCAAGCATGAACCATAGCACCCAGCCCCCGGATGGTTTTAAATTAAGACAGATTGTCATGTTTCTCGTGTAACAATGAGAGGCTAAGTCTGATTTCTGTAATCATTATCATAATTTAAATGCCTGTATTTTTCAAGTAATGACTTTTAGCCATTTGGCTGAATGATAAGACAGTAATCATCCTGATCCACTTTCATAGCAAGAGTTTACCCTTAACCCCGTCTGAAGGATGGGAAAACAATAAAGATTGCTGATTCTATCATCTCTCAAGAGAGGGCTATTGTCGGGAATTTTCTTAATTCCTCAAAAGAAGAGGTGAAACATTATAAATCAAGGAGAATGTCAGTGTCGTGAGCAGCAGCATGTAAAATGAAAAAGTTACTTGGGATTTAAAAAGTAGAGGACTTTGTATTCTCAAAAGTGGTCAAGAACACGGCATTTG
Organism: Arctocebus calabarensis; assembly: GCA_963573935.1. NCBI lineage: Eukaryota > Metazoa > Chordata > Mammalia > Primates > Lorisidae > Arctocebus > Arctocebus calabarensis. Next base: position 450 of record CAUYON010147909.1, on the reverse strand, counting down.
AGCTCATGATGTAAGAAACTTCCTGCCTAATCTAAAAGACAGAAAGTAGATTAGGAGTTTCAGGGACTGGGAAAGTGGGTAAAAAAGGAGTAACAAGTGGGAGGTTTCTTTCTTTTTTTTTCTTTTAATTGTTGGGGATTCATTGAGGGCACAAAGAACCAGGTGACACTGATTGCATTTGTTAGGTAAAGTCCCTCTTATATTTGTGTCCCACCCCCAAAAGGTGTGTCACACACCGCGACCCCCAGCCCCTTCCCTCCTTCCCTCTCTCCTCTCCCCTCCCCCCCCCCACCGTGTCATTACTTGTCCTCATATCAGAGTTGAGTACCTGGGATTCTTGCTTCTCCATTCTTGTGATGCTTTACTAAGAAGAATGTGTTCCACTTCCATCCAGGTTAATACAAAAGATGTGAAGTCTCCATCTTTTTTAATGGCTGAATAGTATTCCAT
>CAUYON010147907.1:0-14709 GCA_963573935.1 Arctocebus calabarensis | reverse complement strand
CTCAAGAATGGAAGAAAAAGTATCCAATGTACTCAGCCCTAATATGAAGCTAATTTATAGCTTTCATATGAAGGCTAAAACCCAATTATAGCACAAGAATACAGAGAAAAGGGAAAGGGAGGGGATGGGAGGGGGGAGGATAGGTGGAGGGAGGGCAATTAGTGGGATCACACCTATGGTGCATCTTAGCAGGGTACTGGTGAAACTTATTAAAGGTAGAGTATCAATGTCTTTATATAGTGACCAAGAAAATCTCATGAAGGCTATCTGTAACAGTACGATCAAAATATTTCTGATTGTATATGAAGCACATTCTGCCCTATGATTGCACCAATGTACACAATTATGATTTAATAAAATTATTAAAATAAATAAATAAATAAAAAATAAATAGTGCGGTTTAAGAGGGTGCATTCTATGAGCTGTGAATTATATCTCCATTTGTGAAATGGACAAAAAGAATTAGGGAGCAGCTGGATACACTCGAGTTGCTGAGGCATGTTCTAAGGCAAGTCCACCATCTGCTCTCAGAGAAGCAGAGGCAGCCCCCAGATCAGAGGCCCCTGTTATTGGGGGTCAGCACGAGGATGTCATTTCTCCTCTGCACCCAGGGTAGGTGTGGTGGCAGGGGAAGGGGAATCGTGGGCTCAGCCACCCTCCTGGTTCCCCACCTTCCAACCCAGTGGCTGCCTCTCCCTACACAGCATTCCTGCTGCCTAATTTCCCAGGTACCCCTGCCTGATTTCTCCCCTGCTCATGGAGTGCCTCAATCGGTTCAGTTCCTGCCTGGGACGTCTCACTCTGAAAGGTCCCCCAGTACTCTCATGCCCCCGAGTCCTGTGTCTCTCTTAGGCCAGGAACCACCAGCCAGCGCCCACCCCCAGCTGGCAGCGTCGGAGGGATGTGGCCTGCCCTGTCTTTTCCCATAAAAAATTAACTTTCATGACATGTTCCCATTCTAGACACAATTCATTCTCATTGCAAGAAATTTAAGGAAAACAGAGAAGCAGAAAGAAAAATGTCCCGATGGCACCAATTCTTTGCTGAGCACTGAGCAAATACAGACAAGTGATTGTCTTTCTTTTTAAACTAAAAATGTAACCACACTGTCCAGGTTATTCTTTTTTATTTTCTTTTTATACAAAATTTATTTCTCTGTAATAAAAATTCCAATATTGGCAAATAATAATCCAGTGGAAAAATACTAGCAATTAATATTGAAAACTTTTTAAATTTAAATAGAACTTTGGCATTCAAAATTCTAGCTGTAAACCCTATTAAAAAACAAAACCAAAAATAAATCCTTTACAAAAAAGAGGCAAGAACAATAGATCAGCCAAATAGTGGTTTCACAGTTTTTGGGGTTTTTTTTGCAGTTTTGGCTGGGGCTGGGCTTGACCCCACCACTCCCGGTACATGGGGCCAGCGCCCTACTCCTTGAGCCACAGGTGCCGCCATTCTTTTTACAATAACTGTGTTTCAATTAAGTCACGAACATTATATTAACACAGGAGGTCTTCTGGGTGGTTCAAAAACCAAACCAAGTTTATAAAACCACCGATCATAGTGACTGTTTCTACACTCTGCTATGCTTTTAACAAAACCACCTCGCACCTTACTACTTCTTGTCATTATGCCAATGTGATATCATATTTTACCTTTATGTATTTAAATAACTATTTATACATGTATATACAGACACATATTCACAAATACTTTCTAAGGGAGTTTCCTGCTCAATGTACAGGAAAAGCTGGATTCAAAAACATGTATCTGATAGTTCCTCTCACATTTATCTGCCTAGAAATGAAAATCCTTAATCAAGTCTACTTATGGAAGAACAAGGTGCAATGATCATCAACATTTTTGTAGCTCAAATAAAACAAATGAATGCTTATTTCAGGCAAAAAAGGCACAAAAGGTCTGTCTGTATGCAGCTGCAACAGTGTTGTTAACGACTTACTCATTTGAAACATTCTCATTACATTATAGTTAACGTTTCTTTTATATAAGAAAAAAATCCAAAATCTTTCCCCTCCATGATTAAATATATGATATAACCCTATGGCAATATACTCTCCAAGGCATGGTGGGGCGAAGTTGGAAATTTTACTCTTTATACTACATAGTTTAAGAGTAAAAGAATTGTTACAAATGAAAACAAATGAATTAACTTTGACTCTGAGAGCCACAGCTACTGACAATTTCAAGTTACATAGTCTGAGCATAGTTATGAAAATTGCTTATGACCATAATTACATATCTACAATGATGGAACTCTACATAAGAGAATGCCAGTATTCCAACCTAAAGGTGCAAGTGAGCTGAACTACACTATGTAAAAATGTAGTGCAGCTTCTCAGCTACTATGTAATTCAATGAACTGTGACCAATATTTAAAGAAATTTTCCCAATAAAGTAACTTTTTAAAACTATCCTCTAAGAGATTCCCATTAATAATTCTTGCACTATGAAAGAATTAATTTATAAGCTCATTAATGTCAGAAATGTAAAATATTCATTTTAGCAATGTGTTTCAGCCCTTGAGATTGTCTCTATAACCATCTACTGAAAGAAATCTAATTCGGTTTACTAAGTTGTCACTATTAAAATAAATTTCACTAACACATAATACTGTTAACAGTAAATATTGAATTCTAGTTCAAATACAAAAAGGAGCCATGATAAATTCAGGCATATCTTACAGTCAATACTTACGTCTTTTTTTTTTAATTAGTGGCCACTGAAAAGCCAACTAAAGTCATCCTGTTTTTCTGATGGCAAATGAAAAAGACAGCTCTTGTGCCTCCAATTCAGTGAATTTTATCTGCATGGGTACTTTGGATCTTTCATTCAGACAACTATTGCTGTATCCCTGCTGTAATGTGACTGAGGCAAAATAAGCTCGATTTTAAAATCCAAAGACCGATAAGTTAAATTAATACCGCACAAGAGGCTTCCTGAAAGAACAAGCATTTAATTCGCAACATCATACTTAAAAAGAGGTTTCATTATCTAATGAAAGTTTCCAATAGATAGTCTTCAAAATTTAGGATAATTTTCATTTCAGGAATATATTGCTGCTGTAACTTCCATGAACTTCCTAGTTCAAACTGGGACAAGACACTGTAGAATTGATACTTGCCCAACTTATTTGGCCTAACAGTAAAATCTCTCTTTTAATTGTGATACTAGTATTATTGCTGTTGTAACACAAGAGGGTATCTTGGGAAAAAGGAATTTTCAGAAAAATAACCAAAACTCAAATACTGACAAATTAGAATAGTCCTAGTTTCATTTCTCCCCAAAATTCTCTCTACCCACTTGAGACCCCTTTACAAATTCCAGATTGCAAGAGATTCAATTTTATAGTTCAAGGTTATACTTTAACTATCACATCTTAGCTCTCCTTTTTATGGGGAGTACACATTTTAGAAATAGAAATGCATCAGCAGTAGTTTGGGTAATTTCCTACTAAGTTAAAAAATGTTTTACCACAAGATATGTGAACTAAGTTAAATTCTTTAAGTTTCAGAATACTGAATACTGAATACTTAGAACAAATAAAAAATATTATTTTATCTCAACTAAGCCAGAAAAGAAAAACATATATAGTAGATAAAAGCAAACAACCACAAAACAATAATCACCATAAAATCCAAAACACATATGAAAAACCTAGGATATATTTAACTGCCTACTGACCCACATCAGTGACTATTTGCCAAGTCATTGTATTATTGTAGGACACTTTATTTCCAAACTCACTGGAGAGTTAGGATTCTATTCTAAGAGAATGTAGAAATGTTTGTTGCACTTGTGGCTGATATATTTTGGACGTCATTCTCTACTACAAAAAGGTCATTTCACAGATACTATTTTTTGCAAAGCATAATTCTTCACATCAGATTTTTGGTACATATTTATTACTCCCTGATTGTCTTCGAATCATTAACATTAAAAAACAAACCCTTAGAACGCCAGGTTCCTACCAGTGACTAAGACCCTCCTTAGGTTAGGGGCCTTGAGATGCGAATCACTACAATGGGCTTATTTCTTAGCACCCAGATCCTAAGAAGTAAGAAAGCAGAGAGGACTCCAGCACTGCACAGAAGGGAAATCTAACGTCTTTACAATGTATTGTAACTGACTGCTGACATACAGCTATAAAACAATTTATTAGAGTTGTATATAAGGCAAAATTCTGAACTGAATATCTTCTTGGGTCATCTCCTTGAAGGCCTTGTCTCACGTTTTTACTGTTAAAAGCATTTAAGAAAAATCTTTTCTAGGAAGCCTTTATACCACTCTATAAGCCTGGCGAGAAACCAGGAATGTGATCTGCTCTGACCGATTTGGTATAATACTGCTTGAGTCACACCCTTTACCCTTCCACCTCTTATTTAGTCTTGACCTAAATGAGCCTTGGATGTATCAAGAAATCAAACCATTTTATGGCTTTGCCACAACTAAGCATATTCAAAAGGATATAATGAATGCTCTGAAAGAAAGACAATACACAGTCCTTTTGAAATACCAACTAAAACATGGACAATACTCATTGGAAGTTTAAATGATTGTATGTCTACTTAAAAAACAGTTGTGTTTCATAGTAATACCCTGTACTCCAAATAAAAAACTCTGGCCAAGTTCATGTTCTATGAAAAACTCTGTTGTTAATATACTTTGTCTAATAAAAGGAATTAAAATACCTACCTTTAGATTTTGTTTTATGCTAGTTTATTCAGCTATAAAGAATATGTATTGGCTTTATCTTAGTTTCAAATTTAAAAGAGACATAAAATTGTTACATTGCGATTTAGATAAATAAGTTACTGTTCCGGAGTCACTTTGTTAATCTTTCTTTTGCAGTAATGATCAGAAGCCTTAGAAAATTTGCATTAGTTATAGAATTCTTTGTTTACATTGATATACATCAAAGATAAATTAAAAATTATAAATAGCAAGGAACGTTTTAAAATTAGTTCAAATTATGTTAAACTTCCTTGTGATACATAAATTAAAATGCTAACAAAAAAAGATCATCGCATCAAAATTTCACCCCTCTAAGGAAATCCACAACCTCTCTGCAGAAACAGCTGACCTGTCTATAGTACTACATGCAAAATCAGCCCAAGGCCACAACTTCATCATCCCAGCACAGTGATAGTCCAAAATACAAATGGTTTTTGCCTGCTCTACTACTGTCAGAATACCAGTTTGGTGTTGAAAGTCTTGGCTAGCCAGCCTTTGAAAGCCCCAAAGTACAGCACAGGCTTCTATATGAAAGAAGTGCAAGAATAAACAGTGTGTGCCTTTCTCAAAAACTTTGCTTTGACCCTAGAAATTCATGTATTTTAATGTTGTGAACAAAATACCTACAAAACACACATACATGCACTTATAAACACAACTACAAAACTATAGGATTAACAGAAATGCTACCCTTTTATCTGAAGGACATTCTTCTCAGCTAGTTTGAGAATACAGACTTAACCAGTAGTTTGAGAATACAGAATTTTTTCTTGTATACTTTATCATATTTGTCAAAGGTAATTTGATTTTTTTTTTGGCCTGATAAGCCTTTTTATATCCATTTTTCCCTTCAATGAAACAAATTCACAGATAAACAACCTGTGAGCAAGCCCTATGTCACTTTCTCCTTTCCATTACGGCTCCTACAGAGAAATAGGAAGAACTGTGACCCAGCAGCATTTAACGCCAGGTCGCTGTTGGTGTGGGGCCCACACTTGATCACTGGGTCACGCAGTGGTCGCCCACGTCCTGAGCATAGCAGTCTGATATTGTAGTCCTTAACTCGTCAATGTCCTTCCGTAACTGGCACACATCGGACAATTTTTTAGTGAGTGATTCTTGGCTATGGTCATTCTCGGTCTCCTCAGCTGAACGATCCATTGATCTGATTCCCAGTAATAATGAAAGATCAGGCTCCTGGCCCTGAGCACGCTGATTAAGAATACTACCCAATGCTTTCAAGTCAGACAAACAACCGGACATTTCCTTGCACAGCTGATCAATCACAGTGAAATCAAACGGAGGCTGTTTAGAAAGAGGTGTCTGCTGCCTCGATGGGTCTGCTTCCTGACCCTGATCCATTAAAGAGCGCATCTTTTCTGTCTGTTTTTGGTTTTCAAGCAATGCTTTCGTTAATCTCTGTAGGCGTCTTTCTTTCCTTTCCAACTCCTCCATCATATTTTGAGTGGCCAGTTTCTCTTTGGAAAGTTTCCCTCGCATAGACTGAATTTCTGAAGTCATTCTGTCAGCCTCACCTTGTTGACTATCTATCATCTTACGAGCAGTCTTGTTTTGTTCTCTGAGATTATCGTTTTCATTCTGGAGCTGTTTTGCATCTAGCGTGGGGAGGCGAATTCCATCTTCAAGACATCGTTCTACTTTTTGTTGCAAACTCTGAACAGTAGTTACTAATTCTTTTTCTTTCTTTTTCTGGCATATTAACTGTGCCTTTTTATCTTGACATTGTTTTTTGATCTCTTCAAGCTTTTTTTCTGTAGCTATCAAAGTCTCTTGCAAATTCTTATTTTTTTCTTCTAGAACCTGCAACTGTCGACTCTGAGTCTGTACATCATCTGGAGTTGGAAGACCAGCCAGATACTTTTCCAAGATCTCAATTCTCCTCTGCTTGTCTTTGTTTTGTTCAGATTCCTTCTGGCATTTCTTTTTCAGGCTGCTGATGTATCTATCTCTGGTTTTAAGCTTTTCCTCCAATCTCTTCTTCTCTTCACTAAATTGGCTTATTTTTTGTTTGAGAAACTCATTGAGCTTCTCAGTAGATACAAGCTTTTGGTCAAGTTCTTCTTGCTGGGAATGGGACACTGATTCCTCTGAAAATGGAGACTGGAGTGAAGAGTCCTCATATTGTGGCTGCAAACTAGCCACATTAGAATCCTCACATTTTACATTATGTCCTAATGCGACATGCTGTGCCCGTAATTCATCATCCTGCATCCTCTCTTGTAGGTGGGTAATTTCTTGCTGCTGCCGATCAATTACAACTTCTTTCTGCTTTAGAAGTCCTTCTTTTACTTTCCACCTTGATGCCCACTTACTGAAATCCTGATAGCCAGGTGAATAACTTTGATGAGACAATCCAGTCAAAACCTGTGTTTGGTGCTTCCGTTCCCTGTCGAAACTCTTCAATTTGCTGTTGTTGCTAAGGCGCTAAACTGTAAGAATCTTCTGTAGTTCCACCTTCCAAAGGGCTTGTCCACAGCTGTTCCATAAGCCACCTCTGAGTCCCCACAGAGGGCTGAATGGGAACTCCATCTACTGCCTGTTGACCAAGCATTAAGTATTTTGGAGATTCAAAACCCTCTGAGTTCATCAGAAAGGGGTTGCTTTCAGGTAAGGCACTAGATGTCATGTCTAAGGCCTGTCTCCTCAGAGGAGAGGAAGAGGCACGACAGTCCTCTATGCTGCAGCTCTCAAAGTTGTACTTGCAGTCCAGAGTTGATGACTGTTTCCTATTTATTTCCTTGTCCTCTAACTTAAGCATCTCCATACTATCACGTAAGCAACTAGGCCCAATTGTCCTTAGTTGTGATAGTAAAGCCTTGCCCCTCCCTGTCTTTTCCAAATCATTGCTCGACTCCTCTGTGTGTGCAGTGCCAGCCTGGCTGCAGGTATTGGGGGTAATGAGTTTGGATAAAGATGACCATTTCCGAAGGGGCCGGAAGTCCTATGTTTCTAGCGAGAAGCCCTGCTCCCCTCTACTGTGGCTCCCCGGTGTCTTCATGAAGTTTGTACTCCATGTTGAACCATCTGATGTCAAGGATTCCTTATGTTTAGAAATAAAATATTCTCTGTGACGTGCTGGAATTAGACGGCAACACATGAGCAGCAGGAAGAGTAATCGATGATTGACTAGGCCTAAAAGATAATGTTCCTGGACAATTAGGGCAAGTTGGCGGCCGAGTTAACAGCTTCTGTGCAACCAGGCACAGTGAGATTGGGAAGAGAAGACTCCAGGCATCTCTGGCTGGTGGTTCTGCCCTGAAACTTCCCTTTGGTGACACAGGGAGTCAGCAAGAGACTTCTGGACCCACGAGGAAGACAAAAGCGGTGTAAAACTGTCAAGTGGTAGGTGCGTTTGTTCGATCAGAGGCTGCCTGCAACTGTAAACATAGCAATAGCGAGCCTGCAAGCAGGAAAAGCCTTACCCATGGGCCGTTTTTGTTTTATTGGACTTGGGTACTCTATTGAACTGCCTTGAGAGATCTTAGGCAGGTGTGCTGACAACTTTGGGCATTGTCTGGGGCCCCAGACTGAGCCACTGAGCCAGAAAGGAGCTAATATGGTTCAGCTGTGGGCTGCCCACACAGCTACTGTGAGAGAGTTGCCCCTGCAAGTTGCAGCACGGAGATCAGCCGGGAGACCTTGGGCAAATAATCTGCCCAAAGGCGGGAACTGAGATGCTGGGGAAGAGTGGAGATCTAAGTGTTTGTCAGATTAACAGCCTTGGCCCTCAGGGGCATAGAGTGAAACTGGTTTTGGTGCACTGGATAAGCCATGCCAGGAGAGAGCCCAGTGATAAGTGCTTTCCTTGGAAAGCTACTGCTTAGCCAAGGTTCACAGTTTGGAGTGTCTTTAATTTTTTTTTTTTTAAGTTGGAAGACCACGTCAAAGCCTATATTAAAGTAATAGAAATGCACAGACATGTATCTACATTAACCACTTGTGCAGTCTCAACTGCCATTATCCTGTTTAATCAATTATAAGATGTGTAATTCTTAAAGGGTCTGGAAAGAGCAGCCCACACAGCAGTGCAGGACATGGACACCAAGCTGTCCCCAGAGGAGAAGCAGGTCCTGGAGAGGACACTGAAAAAGGAGCGGAAGAAAGCAGAGCGACAGCATCTACGGGAGTCAGGCATTGCAGCCCAGAACCCTCCAGCTAGGCACTCGGGGGCAGAGCTGGCCCTGGCCTACCTCTGTGGGTGGGCCCAGAAGCATAAGGACTGGAGATTCCAGAAGACAAGGCAGATATGGCTCCTGCTGCACCTGTATAAGAGCAACCAGGTGCCCAATGAGCACTTCTCCACCCTGCTGGCCTACCTGGAGGGCCTTCAGGGCGGGCCCTGAGCATTGATGGTGCAGAAGTCTGAAGCCCTGATGCAAGAGCTAGATCAGGTGGGCGCCAGGGACCCAGACCCCCTCCTGTTGGAGAAGACCCAGCATGCCCAGCAGGCGCTGCAGCTGCTGTCCTAGCAGGTCAGGTGGTATGATGGGGTCCTGCTCAGGGCAGGCCTTGGACCACCTCCTCGCAGGGTCCATGCTGGCGGGGCAAGCTGTACCACCAGCAGGTCTGGGCTGGGCCGGGCCTGGGCCTTCTAGCTCCACAGAGTGTGGTGGACCCTTCCCTCCCACCTGCTTGGCCAGAGACATTTTTGTAGATGATAACAGGTTTTGATACGTGTAGAGCAGAAGATCTTACTCTGAAATGACCCAGAGACACTAGTCCTGGCCTTCAGTCCATTTCCCATATGCACAAACAGACTCTGCTGGCTATATTTTCAATAAAAACAAGCCCCCTTCGGGCTCTTAAAAAAAAAAGTGTCTTTTAAGCAGACTGAGGAGACATTTGGGCTCCCAAGCCTGTGGGGTCTGACAAATCAGCAGAGGCCTCCCATCTCTATCTTGTACAGCTGTATCAACATTGTGATTAACATCTCATACCTCAGAAGATCACCTGTTGCCCAGACAATATTCAGCAAGATATATATTCTGTTTGGTTTTTTTGTTTTGTTTTGTTTTTAATTTCAACATTTTTCCTTGACATTGTTCTTTTTTTTCTTTTTCTTCTTTTTTCTCTTTTTTCCCCACTATTCTAGTTTAAATAGAATCTTCCATTTTTGCCTTCTTTAACAGTTAGAATTTCACTTTTGCCAGTGTATCTACCCCTATATTTGTCCTCCCCCCCCCAATTTTATCCTATAAGGTTTGACTTATAGTATTTTTGTTTGTTTAGGTTTGACTTATAGTATATTTTGTCTTTCCTCTCTACCTGGTGTAGGTGGGGTACTGTGTCTGATCAGGTTGTCAAAGAGTTGTTGACCTCAAGGGACCCACTCAAGCCAGCACCCCCAGAGGTTGGAGGTTTTTAAGATTGGGTCATAGTACCCTAAGATACACTTATATTACTCCTGCCTCCTTCTTTTGGTGCCTTTCTTCTTTTTGTCAATATTTCCTTTTACTCACCCCTCTTCTTTCTTTTTTTTCTTTCTTTTTAAAATCTTTTTTCCCTTCTTTCTCTTCAATCTTCTCTACCTTCTGGTCCCATACCAAAAGGACTCATTAAAACTTTTAATTTAGGAAAATTAGAGCTAGGAAACAGATATAAGAAAGCACTCATGAAGAAGAATCAGCAGAAAAATCCTGGCAACGTGAAATACCAGTCCAGAGCAACCCCTTCAAGGGACCATGAGGTAGCTACAGCAGAGGATTCCACCTATAAAGTAATGTTAGAAATGACAGAAGGGGAATTTATTTTATTTATTTATTCATTTTTGAGACAGAGCCTAAAGCTGTCACCCTGGGTAGAGTGCAATGGCATCACAGCTCACAGCAACTTCCAACTCCTGGGCTCAAATGATTCTCCTGCCTCCGTCTCCCAGGTAGCTGGGATTACACAATGCCCAGGTATTTTTTGGTTGCAGCCATCATTGTTGTTTGGTGGGCTCAGGATAGATTCGAACCCACCAGCTCAGGTGTATGTGCCTGGCGCTCCAGTCACTTCAGCCATAGGCACTGAGCCCAGAAGGGGAATTTAAAATACAGATGATGACAACAATGAAGGAAATTGCTGAGAAAGTGGAAAACACTCAAAAAACAATGAAGGAAATTGCTGATAAAATGGAAAATAACCAAAAGGAAATCCCAAAACAGACTCAAATAAGAGATGAATGATACAAAGACTATCGAAGAGATATAACAGAACTTAAGGAACTAGAGCAGTCAATTAGGGTACTTAAAGATGCAATGGAGAGGGGGAGAAGGAGCAAGATGGCAGCCAAGTAACAGCTTCCTTGCAACTGGGCACGGTGAGCCTGGGGAGAGAAGACTTCAGGCATCTCTGGCTGGTGGGATCTGCCCCAAAACATCCCTTTGGGGACACAGGGAGTCAGTGTGAGACTTCTGGACCCCTGAGGAAGGCAAAAGCAGTGGAGATCTGTCAAGTGGTTGCGTGTGTTTGTTCAATCTAATCCTGCCAGCAGCTAGCTGTAAGTACAGCAGCAGTGAGATTGCAAACTGGAAAGGCCTTAACCTGTAAGCTGTTGGGGGTTTTTTTGGACTTGGCACTCAGTTGAACTACCTTGGGAAAACTTGGGCAAGAGTGTGGAGGTCTTTGAGTGTTGTCTAGGGCCCCAGACTGAGCCACTGAGCCAGATGGAGCTACCAGTGTTTGGTTGTGGGCTGTGTGGAGCCATTGTGGGAGAACTGCCCTGGCAAGCTCCACCCTCAGGGTCACAGAACAAGCATTGGATGGGAGTGAGTAATCTAGTGACTGAGCAGCCCAAAGGCCTGGACTGAGACGCCTTGCAGCCTTAGCCCTCAGGGGCATAGGGTGAGACCAGTTTTGGCACAATGAGTAAGTGGATAGCCACTTAAGGAGTGATCCCAGTGACAAGTACTTTCCTGGGAAAGCTTCTGCTTAGCCCAAGTTAGCAACTTAAAGTGCCTTCTAAGCAGGCTGAGGAGGTTTTAGGCTCTCCACCCTGCATGGTTTGAGAAATCATTAGAGGCCTCCAGTCCCCATTTTGTACTGCTGTATCAAAATTGTGATTAAACATATCATACCCCAGAAGATCACCTCTTGCCCAGACAATATTCAGCAAGATATATATACTGCTTTGTTTTTGTTTTTGGTTTTGTTTTGGTTTGGTTTTTGTTTGTTTGTTTTTAATTTCAATATTTTCCTTAAATATTTTTTTCTTTTTTCTTTCTTTTATTTCTTCATTTTTCTAGTTTAAATATAATTTTCCATTGTTGGCTTTTTCAACAATTAGAACTTCATTTTTGCTAGTGTTTTAACCCTTATTAATTGGTTTTGTTCCTGAATTTTATCCTGTAAAGTTTTTGGTTTACTTGTTTTGATTTGATTTATTGCATTTTTGTCTTTCCTCTCTACTTGGTGGAGGTGGGGTACTGTGTCCAAACAGGCTGGCAAAGAACTGCTGACCTAAACACCCAACCCAGCACCCCCAGAGGTTGGGGTTCTTAAGGTTGTGTCTAAGTACCCTACTGTACACCTATATTGCTCCTGTCCCCCTCTTTCTGTGCCTCTCTTCTTTTTGTCAATAGGTGCTTCTACCCACCCCCTCTCCTTTCTCCTTTTTCTTTTCTTTCTTTTTCTTTCTTTCTTTCTTTTTTCCCTTTTTGCTCTTCAATCTTCTCATCCTTCTGGTCCTGTACCAAAAAGATTCATGGAAACCCTAGTCCAGAGGCATGGCTACTTAAAGAGTAGGAGGAAGTGTAAGGAAAATTAGGGCAAAGAAACAGAAAAAAGAAATCACTCATGAGGAAGAATCAGCAGAAAACTCCTGGCATCATGAAAAACCAGTCCAGAGCAACCCCCCCTCAAGGGACTGTGAGGTAGCTACTGCAGAGGATTCCACCTATAAAGAAATGTTAGAAATGACAGAAAGGGAATTTAGAATACAGATGATGAAAACAATCAAGGAAATGAAGGAAACTGCCGATAAAGTGGAAAAGGAAATCCAAAACCAGAATAAATTAAGAGATGAATGCTATGAAGAATATAAAAAGGATATAAGAGAGCTGAGGGAACTGAAGCAGTCAATTAGGGAACTTAAAGATGCAGTAGAAAGTATCAACAACAGATTAGACCATGCAGAAGAAAGAATCTCAGAGGTAGAGGACAAAGCTCTTGAAATAACTCAGATAGTTAAAGAGGCAGAAAAGAAGAGAGAGAAAACAGAATGTTCACTGACAGGATTATGAGACTCTATGAAGCGTTCAAACATACGAGTTATAGGTATCCCAGAAGGAGAAGAATGCCCCAGGGGAATGGAAGCCATACTAGAGAATATTATAAATGAAAATTTCCTAAATATCACCAAAGATTCTGATACTCTCCTTTCAGAGGGATAGCAGACCCCAGGTCATCTCAACTCTAATCCTGCTTCTCCAAGACACATTGTGATGAACCTGTCTAAAGTCAAGACAAAAGAAAAGATTCCTCAAGCTGCAAGGAGTAAGCACTAGTTGACCTACAGGGGCAAATCTATCAGGGTGACTGCAGACTGCAGACTTGGAAAGAAGAAACTTTCCAAGCAAGAAGACAATGGTCATCTACCTTTAATCTACTTAAACAGAACAATCTCCAGCCCAGAATTCTATATCCTGCGAAGCTAAGCTTTAAAATTGATGGAGAAATCAAATCATTTACTGATATACAAATATCGAGGAAATTCACCACAACAAGACCAGCTCTATAGGAAATACTTCAACCTGTCCTACACATTGACTATCACAATAGATCAACAGCAAAATAAGAACTCAGAAATTAAAGGACAGAGCCTAACTTCCACACTGATGCAAAAGATAAAACTAAGCAATGGATTCTCTCAAAATAAGATGAATAGAACACTACCACACTTATCAATTATCTCACTAAATGTTAATGGCTTGAATTCCCCACTAAAGAGGCATAGATAGACTGACTGGATTAAAAAACACAAGCCATTCATTTTCTGTCTGCAGGAGACACACCTAGCTTCAAAAGACAAATTAAAACTCAGAGTTAAGGGTTGGAAGACAATTTTTCAGGCAAACAGAATTTACAAGAAAAGAGGAGTTGCAATCTTATTTTCAGACATATGTGAATTTAAATTTGTCAAAAAAGACAAAGATGGTCGCTTTATATTGGTCAAGGGAAAAATACAGCAAGAAGATATTTCAATTCTAAATATTTATGCACCCAATTTAAATGCTCCTAGATTCTTGAAACAGACCTTACTCAGTCTGAGCAATATGATATCCTATAATACCATAATAACAGGGGACTTTAATACTCCTCTTACAGAGCTGGACAGATCCTTTAAACAGAAATTAAACAAAGATATAAGGGACTTAAATGAGACCCTAGAACAACTGTGCTGGATAGACACATATAGAACACTCCATCCCACAGGTAAAGAATATACATTCTTCTCATCGGCCAATGGAACATTCTCCAAAATTGATTATATCCTAGGACACAAAACAAACCTCAACAGAATCAAAAGAATTGAAATTTTACCTTGTATTTTCTCAGACCACAAGGCACTAAAGGTGGAACTCAACTCCAACAAAAACGTTCAACCCCACACAAAGGCATGGAAATTAAACAACATTCTGTTGAATGAGAGTTGGGTGCAGGAAGAAATAAAACAGGAAATCATTAACTTCCTTGAGCATAACAACAATGAAGACAGAAGCTACCAAAACCCGTGGGATACTGCAAAAGCAGTTCTAAAAAGAAAATTTATTGCTTTAGATACCTACATTCAAAAAACAGAAAGAGAGCACATCAACAAACTCACAAGCCATCTTATGGAATTGGAGAAAAAAGAACAATCTATGCCTAAACCCAGCAGAAGAAAAGAAATATCCAAAATTAAATCAGAGATCAATGAAATTGAAAACAAAAGAATCATTCAGAAAATTAAAC
>CAUYON010147906.1:0-25827 GCA_963573935.1 Arctocebus calabarensis | reverse complement strand
ATATGTACTCAGCCCTACTATGAAGCTAATCTATAGCTTTCATATGAAGGCTAAAACCCAGTTATAGCACAAGAAATGGGGGAAGGGGCAAGGGGGGAGGGGAGAAGGGAGGATGGGTGATTGGTGGGATCACACCTATGGTGCATCTTAGAAGGGTACAGGTGAAAATTACTAAATGTAGAATATAAATGTTTTCATATAGTGATTAAAAGGCCATAAAGGCTGTGTTAAATAGTTCAATGAAAATATTTCAGAGTGTATATAAAGTCAGCACATTGTGACCCATGATTGCACCAATGTACACAATTATAATTTAATAAAAATTAAAAAAAGAAGTCAGTATCATGCCAACCAACAGGCAGAATAATTAGTTACCTGATTTTTGCCAATTATTATTAAAATGATGGATATGCATTTTTAAATCTGAATTTTCACAGAAAATATCTGTTTTCATTGGCGGAAGTAGCAGTACTTTGGAAGTGTGCCTTTGATAATTGAGTGTGACATGCATAGTTCATCTATTTTATTTAAACCAAGTTTAAAGTCATTTCTAAATGGTAAATTAAAAATGGTGCAATTAATAGTCTTCAAATATGTCACGTTATATGGTGTGTTTTCATAGTATAACCAGAATTAAGGATAGGAAATGTTAACATATCACAATTAAACATCTATTTTTTTCTTCTTTTCCTTGTACAATATTTTGTTTCCTATTCATAAAAAGTGCTAAGTTACAATTAGCTTATTTTAAGCTGCTTTTTACCAAAGTCTAAATAGCTTGATAACCTTGCCCATGGCAGCATATTAGGGACCTCTGTAGCAGTTAGATTCAACACCAAACCTCTTTTGGTTCTACTCTCTTCATATAAATTAGAAAAGATGGTAAGAAACATCAGAAGAGAACCCTGTTCTTGACATCCTTTATGCCCCTTCCTTTTCTCTCCTTCTTTCCTTTGCAGGCAGAATGAACAGTTTCTCTTTGTTGGTGTGCCTTTGGCAGTGGCTCTCAGAGTGCGGTCATTGACCGGCATCATTCCTGGGCTTCATCTTCCACCCACTGAGTCTGAATCTCTGGGGTGAGGAAAATGATCTGTGTTTCAACAAACTCTTTGGGTGACTCTGATGCATGCTAAATTTTAAAAACTACTGCCTAAGGAAGAAATTTTTTAAATTCCAGATTAATATGAAAACACAAACAAATAGGTTACAAGGTCTACATTTGTTAGGTAAGGGCCCCGTTGTAGTTTTGTCCCTCACCCAGGAGATGTGCCGTATTTACCCTTACATGGTGCACTTTAAGCGAGAGCACACCGATCCCCTTTCCTCCTCCCCTTCTCTCTCTCCCCTTCTTCTCCCTGCCCCTCACTTGCATTAAATTGAGTTTTTCTCTTGTGTGGGTGTGAATTAATTCATTGACTGTCTTCATATTAGCATTGAGTACCTTGAATACTTGCTACACTATTCTTGTGACACTACCAAAGAAAATGTTCTCCAGCTCTATCCCGGTAAAATATCCATCTTTTTATGGCTGAATAGTATTCCTTGGTATACATATACCACAGTTTGTTAATCCATTCCTGGGTTGGTGGGCACTAGGATGGTTTCCACATCTTGGCAATTGTAAATTGAACTGGGACAAACAATTTAATGCAAATGTCCTTACAATAAAATGATTTTTTTCTTCTTCTGGGTAGATGCCTACTAAAGAGATTGAGGGATCAAAGGGAAGGTCTATTTTGAGTTCTTTGAGGATTCTCCATACTTCCTTCCAAAGAGTCTGTACTAGTTTGCAATCCCACCAACAGTATATACAAAGGAGAGATCTTAAGGAGGACTTTGCCCAGAATGTATAAACTGTTTTCTGCTTTCTTCACTCTCCAAGTGGGGTTGGAATCACTCATTCTAACAGCATATAATGGATATATTGTTGTGACTCTGTGATTTGCTTTACTTTGTGTGTGGTTTTTTTTGCATTTTATAAATAAGCCTTTTATTTATCATTTCATGATGGTTTTGATAAGCAGACAGAGATAGGATCTGAGGGAAGACAAGGGGAAGATTATACCAAGGTGAATGGCAGATAGGGAAGAAGAACAGAGAGGGGAAAGTTGTAGGAAAGCCTGGACTGGGAAGCTCAGAGGTGACAGCCCCACTGCCTTCCTTTTGAACAATTTCTCTCCTCCGGGTCATCCATCCTTGACATTTTATTCTCTTAAATAAAATGTCTATTTTGTGTCCTTCGTTGCAGCCATCCATGGAATCCTATCGTTTCTCCTCTGAGAGTCCTGTGACCTCCATCAGTTCAGCTCTGTCTCAGCCGCTCACGTCTTTTCTCTGTTGTGTGTGAGCTCCGTGCCGGCCTGATTTCCTCACCCTAGGAAACAGCCTCCAGGGTGACCTGCTTCTAACCCATCTTGATAACCCTATTAGAAGACCATAAACATGCTTCTCTTTGATAGTTCCTAAAATACTTATGATAATCTGGACAGAAAAAGATGTAAGAAATTTTATGTTAGTCTGGCAACTTTTTCTACAAGACTGAAATTATTTTCAAATAAGAAGTTAGAGTTGCTGATCCCCACATTAAACTGATTCCCCCCTCTGCTGCTCTGTGGGTCTCCTTCTCTTATTACACCCCATGTTCTTCTTCTCAGTGCCCCACTTCACATCATCTAATAAATACTTGATTTCCTGGGGGTGCTAGATGCTCTTACAAACATTCCTTGTGCATCTGGTCCTTAGCAGCCCCAGGGAAGAACTTTGTATTCACAACGTGTTCTCTGCCTTTAATTATAAATTTATTGGCCCTCACAATGTATGTTTCTACTTACCCAAACTTAATTTCTAATACCTGAGTAATCTTCCTGTGTCTTCTGCTCACTGGCCATAGTCACGCCATTCTCATTTCAGCACCCCACCCTCGTGGACCACCCTCTGCTTATTCAGAACCCAGACGTGCTCCAAAGCCCAGGACAGGTCTCTCCTGCTTTGTTTGGCTTTTCAGGACCAACTCGTCTTCACTGATTTGCCATCTTCAACATACCCATAGCACTTAAAGTTGATATCACACAGTGGAAAGCTTTTATTTTCTACTTTCTCCCCTATCTCCAAAATACACGGCTAGGTTTTTGAAGTCAGAGCACTATGCCTTATGATTTAGATCTTTGAAATCCGGGACTTACCTAACTCTAAAGGGCCTGCTTTGTGATCAGCATTTCACAACATGACTCCTGATTATCCTGTATCATACATGCTATATCCAAAAAAGGTTTTTTTTCTAAATAAACATGATTATAATTTTTTTTTCTTAATCTTTTCTCTTTGGGTGCCTAAGCTAGTCTTGGAATTTCTATTATTATTATTATTATTATTTTTTTTACTTTACTCTGTCACCCTCGGTCGAGTGCCATGGCCTCACACAGCTCACAGTAACCTCCAACTACTGGGCTTAGGCGATTCTCTTGCCTCAGCCTCCCGAGTAGCTGGGACTACAGGCACCCGCCACAACGCCCGGCTATTTTTCTTTTTTGCAGTTTGGCCAAGGCCGGGTTTGAATTCACCACCTTCGGTATATGGGGCCAGCGTCCTACTCGATGAGCCACATGCACCACCCAGAATTTCTATTATTTGTAAGAAAAGATAAAATATTTTCACTTAAAGAACAAATGATCCATATGGGAGCCATAAAGTTCTTGAAGAGTACAGAAAAGTAGAAAGAAAATTACTATTATTTCCCAAAGATAACTTTTATGACATTTCTGATGTCATATTATTTTTCTATGAATCAACCTTTATAAATCTTGTCATGCCTTTTTGACACAAAGTTATCTCAAAAATTGTTTTTCCTCTTAAAAGAAAGAAAAACTTACCTTACTAAGTGGGTAGATGAAATTATTTTTAAAACAGTATGTGAACATAACAAAAATGATGTTAAATGATCATGTGTATTTTAAGATACTTATTTTTTGTCAAGCAGATGACATAAATCAGAACTGAAGTGAATTATTTTTTTTTAAGAGTAGGGCAGGAAGTAAAGAAGAAGCTCAATTTAAAATGCGTTATGTCTTATGCCGTAATTCAACAAAAAAATTTTGCAGCATCTGAATAAATCAATTTTTGTCATGAGAACATAGTTTATTTTTTCTTGGTTATTAGCAATTAGTTAATTTTTCAGATGTATCAGCTTAAATGAAAAGAGCAATCAGGAAAAATTTTAAAAAGAGAAACAGTTGATGAACTTTTTTTTATATGTTTGTTAGGGGTGTATGGCACAACTTTTGGGTGTGGGACACAACTAAAAGAAGAACTTTACCTAATAAATTCAAATATTGTGACCTGGCTTGGCGCCTGTGGCTCAGCGGGCTAAGACGCGAGCCATGTACACCTGAGGTGGCGGGTTCGAGTCTAGCCCGGGCCCGCCAAACAACAGTGCCGGCTGCAACCAAAAAAATGGCCAGGCGTTGTGGCAAGCGCCTGTGGTCCCAGCTGCTTGGGAGGCAGAGGCAGGGGACTCGCTTGAGCCCGGGAATTGGAGGTTGCTGTGAGCTGTGATGCGACAGCACTCTGTCCAGGGAGACAGCTTGAGGCTCTGTCTCAAAAAAAAAAAAAAAACAAAAACAAAAACCAACAAATATTGTGACCTGGTAGTACCCTCACAATAACCTGAAATTTTAAAAAAAGAGATAAAGGAAAAAGTCACGTGTAAAAATATAGATTTTATGAGATTGAAAAGAAGGAAAAGATTTTTAAAGTTAAAAAAAAGAGAGAGATTCAAAATATGTTGCTCATTTGTGATAAATTCACAAAGGGCACAATACTAATGTAACAGAGTGATTTTTTTATGGAGAAATTAAGAATCACAAAAATGAGTAGATATTAGAAGTTTATAAAGTTAAGTGGGTCGGCTACAAGGGTGGCTCACGCCTGTAATTCTAGCACTCTAGGAGGCCAAGGCAGGTGGATTGCTTAAGCTCAGGAGTTCAAGACCAGCCTGAGCAAGGGCAAAACCTCTTCTTTACTAAAAATAGAAAAACTAGCTGGGCGTTGTGGCCAATACCTCTAGGCCCAGCTATGCAGGAAGCTGAGGCAGGAGGATGGCTAATAGCCCAGGAGTTTGAGATTGCTATAAACTAGGCTGATGCCACAGCACCCTATCCAGAGTGAGACTCTGTCTCCAAAAAAATGTATATATATATATTAAGTGATATCCCTGAAGTCACACAAAGGGCAGTGTGGAGAATGGATACTGATTTCAGGGCTTTTATCTAAAGTCAACCACACCTTACACCTGGTGTTAAGGATTTCTTCAGCCAGATGTTGCTCCATTGCCACAGACTGACCACTCTTGGCCTCGTCTTGGGGTTCCTCCCACGTAAGACATCTGTCATGAAGACCCTGAGTTAAGGAAGTGCTCATGGCTTCCACTCTAACAGGAGCCCCTCAGTAAGTACATTGCCTGGAGATGAAATGTCGCTGTGCCATTTAGCAAGCAGAGACAACATGGGTTTAATTTTTCTTTAACAAATTAACCTTAGCACGTCACCTCACCCCAGCTCAAGCCATATAATTTTCATTTCTGTAAGAAGCACATAAGCTTCTGTAGCTCACAATCCTAGAATATCTAGGTCGATCAGTGGTTCCTAACCTTCCTAAAGCCACGGCCCTGTAATACAATTGAGAATCGCTGGCTAGATCAAAAGGAATGAACACTAGAAATTTGAATGATGCCTTGTATTGATTAATAAGGGAGACTGACAAACGTTAATAACATAAACAAAAAAGCAGAGCTCTTCTAGAACTTCTCATAAACAACAGCAGAGCTCTCCCTAGAACTTTGTTCCAAGGTTATTTCAGTGAAACCATGTAATTCTCATTCCATCCAGAAAATATACCTTTAAAAAATCCTCAAAGAACGTAAAAGGCAAATTGCTCGTTTATTAGAAGTAAAAGTGATATACTTTGAATCATTTAAGGATGATGTTATTTTTTAATACGTCTTTTCTCTCATTCATCATATGGTAAGTTTGAATAGTTTGAAGGACCAGAATGAATAGTTTGAAGGACCAGAAAAGAGAAACTTGTTGGCTATGAAAAGGCATTAAGAAGCTCCCACTGGGTTTTGAAACACCAGCATCTAAGTTTCGACAGCAAAGACACTTTATTTTTCAAATATTAGAATAGTGACTATAATTTACATTTTTTTTACTGTCCAAAGTATTTACTTAACATGCACAAATAAATAAAATTGTCAAAACCAGGGCAGCGGAAACTATGACAGCAAGGCAAAGGCTGAGACATCTTGCTGAACAAAATGAAATTCACCACTGAGGCCTCAATGAATTATGTGTACGTGTGTGCGTGTATATATAGGTCATTATGAAAGTTTTGATATACACAAAAATCAAGAAGTGTAAAATCTGTGCTGACAGAAACAACTGAAGCCCTCCCAGCAACACTGAACTTGAGTGGGTGAATCAGAAAGCATACTGTTGACTGTGGCCTTTGGAACTCTTTCTCAAAACTTTCATAGTGACCTATGTGTGGGTGTCACACACATGTGTGATCTGACAATTAAGTTTGCAAACTCATTCTGGAAGCAGTGCTACAACCTTCATTGATGGGTTTCACTGAGATCTCTACTGGGTGATGGTGGTGAGATTCAGCAGTGGGGTAGGTAGCACTTTGCCTAGGATGAGTCCGCGAACCTAATTGTCAGGCCTTGCACATCTGCCTATGAAAGTTTTTTATGAAGGCATGTGTTTTTAAATAGCTGTTTACTTTGTGGGGCCCCATTGTTTGGACTTTACAGGTCCAAATAAAAAAGTAGATATTTAAAATCTAATTGTCCGCTTTAGAACTTAAAAAATATAACTTAAAAAATGGTATGCATTTGCTCAGTTGAAGATGATACAGTGCTCAGTTAAAATGCCAAGGGCTAATCCTGTTTGTTAAAATAAAACCTCTGTGAAAAAAAAATTATCTCCGAATTAAGAAAATATATCTGACACAGAGTTGAAGAAGGGAGGTTTGCTACCACACTTCTCTTTGTACATTTGTCTGTTAAGCTGCAAAGAGATTTTGAAAGCCGGTAGCAGCTAGATATAAATAACGGGGTCTGGCAGAACTGCTGCCTATGTAATGATCACATCATTTTTACAAATATTTTCAATGCTGAAATAAATGCTTTGATGGTGTAATGGCAGGGTTTGTGAGCAGTTTTCTTTTTATTCTTTGTCTCCTTTCCACCTAGCATCTTACATAGCATCTAAGAGGTATTTAATAAATGTTTAGTGAGTAAATGGGAAAATGAATGCCCAATGAATGAATGAAAAAAGAAGATAAAGTTTTGAGCTTATATACATATCGTATCACATTGCCTTTACTGAGAGAGGTGCTGTGTTTAAGAATGGGCCCAGACGACAGACCCTGAATCCGGTTTGCCTGCTGGAGTTACCCTGAGTGCCAGCCCACTTCCCACCGTGGGGAGTTTCTTTAATTGTTCTGGGCTGAGTTGCAGGGACAGATGGTACAGAATACAGTATTTAAATCTTCTTGGGTTATTGGACAAGAGAGCCAGGCTGGAGAGCCACTGATTTACACGCAACTTTCAAGGGTTTCTCACATCTGAGGATAAATTAATCTTAGGCTTCAGTTAGACAAAAGCATAAAAATATTCTATGTCAATGTCTTCCTTTTATAAATGAGAACTCTGAATATCAAACAGGTTAAATTTTGCATCTAATAGCAAATATTAAGCATCAAATTTGGGACTGAAATTCAGGTCTTTCTGAGACTACGGTTCGTTTCCCCGTACTGCACGATCTTAATAGAGCCTTCTGTGAAAAAAGTTAAAGCTGCTTCAGATAATAATGTGTTTGACCATGCAGCTTAAATCCTAGCATAACTTTAAAAATTGAAGGCAAAGAAGTAACATCTTATTATTTTCTATGTTCAGTGCAAAACATAATCCTCCCAAGAATTTGTGGCTTGTGTAATGCAATTAGCTGACTGAACGGAAATAAAACTATTAATATGTAATATGTTACACTCTGGACACGAACACAAAACTAATAAAGAAATGGTTTGAATTTTAAATTAACTGGCTGTTATGGAGGACAAGTAAGATGAGGACTGTCTGGAAATTTTATCACACCTGACTGTGGTAATAATGTTGAGCTCCCCTTCACATGATTGTTAGTTGGTGTCCCTAACGATGAAAAGGCAACCAAACCCCTAAATAGTTTTCTGCAGTAACTATGCTTCAGTAAATGGCAGGAGAAAAGAGAAGAAAAAAATAATTGGTTGATCTGATCTTTTCAGCCATTAAATAAATTCCAAATTAAAAAACATAGTTTAATTTTTATCTTCTTTAGAGTTTTGATATTATAGAAATGTCTGTATATGTCAGGTTTTTTTTTATTAGTTAGTTTGTTTTTACTTAGGCCACTTCTTTATAATGATGTTTGTCTATTTCAGTACTATGGGGTATTTTTCACAGCTACTCTATCAAGCAGATTTTATGTATATGTTATTTACATATGTAATTAGAAGCAGAGGTACTTTTAATTCACCAAAACCAAAAAGCTTGGTTTTGCAAATTGATTCGCTATTACATTACAGAAGAAATTAATTTCATTCTTTTTGATTGCTTTTATTTGTACAATGCATTAAGAGAGTAACTTCAAATTATTTTTTCTGCTTATTTGTGTTCTTTTAAATACATAATATTCAACTCACATGTGGCAATTTGCTAGATTCATTGTTAGGATTTAATTTCATTTATTTGTTCCAATGTGCAAAGGCACAGGGCTCATAATTGCTCATAAATGCAACTGGATCGGTACATAGACCTAAAAGATGGGTGAAAGAGTCTATGCAGAATAAACATATTCTCCATTTAACATAAGTAATTGCAGGGACTATTAAGAAACTTGAGCACGAAGCAAAATTATAAGAAAGAGATTTTATCTTTGCTCAGTTAACACAACAAAGTTGGTACAGTTCTGTGAGCCATTTAGAGGCACAGACTGACCTTAATGATTTTCTCAAGATCTGTCCAACTTCTAAAACACTCATACAGCCCCGATATTCTGATATTCAAACAAGTTTATTGAATATTCTGATGAGTTCCTTGTAAGGACTTCATATACTGCTATATGGCACCCATTAGCATGAGAAAAAAGCAAAAATTTCAAAATGTCACAGTTCAGAAGAATGAAAGGATTTTTCTGGCCTATTTCACACTTATCCATCCAAGTAATTATTGACTGGTTCATTGGTTATCTGAAATCTTAAGAATTCCATTTCTGTAGTGTTTATATATTGCCAGTAAAATCAATGGGAATTATTTTAGGCATGTAAAAAAGATTCTTAAATATTACTTAGTTATTCCTAACCATATCTTCTTTTGCTCTTAATAAGATGGCTTTATTTCTGTGAAGTCAAAGTTTTCTGTTCCTTATTAGCCCAAGAGATAAGTGTGTGTTTTCTCAGATACGGGACCAAATGATCTTGTTGCTACTTGACCAACGAGTTTTCTCTTCTCTAACTGTGGGCATTCATTAAAAGTGTCAGGCTTTAATCCTGGGTAATTATAAACTGGGACGTAGAACTGGAGAATCCAGAGAATAAGCCATGATTGTGTTACACTAAATGTGTCTAGTAGCTACTCATTTGCCTAGAATGTTATGGTGTGATCTCATTAGTTTTAAAATAAGCAACTTCTGCACAGGAATGCATTATATAACAACTACTCTCTTTCATATTATTATGAAGCATTTATATTCGCATCTATGGATGCCATTAGCATCTCAATCAAGTCAACACAAATTTTCAAGATATTCGGAATAGTGTGATTTTGTTACTAAATGTCATATTGCTAAATGTCAAAGTAGTAGTGACAACCAATATGTGATGATGTTCTATCTTTAGTTATGATAGGTTGATCAAGATAATTCACTTCAACAAACTACATCAATAAATTATGTATACTAAATAAAATTACATCAGTAACCTCCCTCCACTCATTCTCCCCCTCCCCACCCCTCTCCTTCCCCTTTCTTCATTCTGGGCTATCTTTGTATTTTATCATTTGTATAAATGTGTAAGTGTTTTATATATTGGTTTCATAATAGTATTGAGTACATTGGATACTTTTTCCCCCACTTTTGAGATACTTTACTAAGAAGGAAGGAGGGTATTTGGTGGGATCTTACCTAATGTACACAGTGCGAAGGTTCATTTGAGAAACAGCTAAGACTATGCTGTAAATGTCTTTCCACAAAAATAAGTAAGTGAGGTGATGGCTATGTTCATTAGTTTGATGTAAGCATTGCACATTGTATATCAAATCATCATATTGTACCCCATAAATGTATACAGTTATGATTTAATTAAAATTCAGCAAAAAAAATAAAATTAGATATATAGATATACATGAAAATTCAGTATATGCTATGTATGTAAAAGAAATTTCACACTTAGACTACTGGAGTTTTTATTTTATACTTTCAAGCAATCATGATTATTGTTTGAATCTATACTTATTCCCTTTTATTCCTTCTGCTATAGTAGATATTTTTGTATGTGGAGGTTCTTATGTTAAAGGACTATTTAAAATAGATAAATGAGTAAACTATTTCTTGGGTCCTGTGTTCCTAGATCAATATTCAATTGTTATGCTGTTCTTTTGAGCTTTACCATATAAAGCTGTGATTACAATTCTGAGGTTTAAAATAAACTGTACTAAGAAGTAGTAGGAAAGGCCATGAAGAAAATAGGTAATAGTTAGGTAAAATCAATGAGGTCTGTCACTTGCTTTAAAATTCTGATGTTGTATTATATTGCTTAATATTGCTTATTTCAATTACTCATAGTTTCTACAGTTTTTATTCCAAATGCTTATAAAGAGAATTGAGTTTGAATATTAATGGCTCAGCACCTATAGCTCAGCGGCTAGGGCACCAGCCACATTCATCAGAGCTGGTGGGTTAAAACTCAGCCTGGACCAGCCAAACAACAATGACAACTACAACCAAAAAATAGCTGGGTATTGTGGTGAGTGCCTGTAGTCCCAGCCATTTGGGGGGCTGAGGCAAGAGAATCGTTGAAGCCCAAGAGTTGGAGGTTGCTGTGAGCTGTGACTCTATGGCACTCTTCTGAGGGCAACATGGTGAGACTCTGTCTCAGAAAAAAAAAAAATAATAATGTATTAAACGATTTGGGGTTTTTTGCAGAATAGATTAGGTTTTAAATATTTTACTCACATCAGTTTTCCTTCAATTTCATCTTAATGTGTATTTTTAAATATTTAATTTGCCTTATAAATGAAAAACATACAATAGTGTTTATTAAATGGTTTGCACCATAATAAGTTTGCATAACCCTTTTCTTGGTAATGATATCTTGCCGAAGTTCCTGCAGCTTGGCCTTGCTCAGCACACCTGAGATATCGCACCTCCTGACCCCCATCAGCTTAGGCTCTTCATTAGACATCAGCTGGTGGGAGCAGATCGGATGAGACAGAGCTCCTGGGTAAACCCTGGGCTAGACAGATTCACCTGCAGAGACAGCATCGTGCTCCCATATGAGCACAGAACATTTTCCTCACTGAGTCGTTAGGGGAATGCTCTTAAGACTGAGCAGGGGTAAGAATAAAGAGAGAACTTGGAAGGTCTGTACCAGGAAAAAGCAACAATAACTAAACCATCTGAAATGCTCAATGTCAAGTGTTTTACATGTATTCCCCAATTCTATCCTAATAATGATCTCATTATTACCCTTGTTTTTACATAAGAACTCTGAGGTTTGGACAGGTTCAGGGATCATGAAGGAAGTGGGAATGCTGGAGCATACTTCCTGTGCCCAACCACGACAACTGATGGGGAAACCACACTCTTTCTTCTATGTTAAAATAACAGTAATAATGCAATAATAAGAAAATGAAGGAATAGACTTTTAAAACTTTTTTTTAGCATGTATAAGGCATTTTTATTAAATTAAATTGAAATGTGCTTAAAGATCATAGTACTTTCGACTTACATTTTGGGATGTAATACACAAATCATTATCATATTATGATGGGACTCTTTTCTTCTAATTAGTCTTTTCAGGGAAAATATGTCCTTTGATATTTTCCAATCTACTTGGCTATCAGGTAGATTGTTTAAAAATTAATTGCAGCCCTGCAAAAACTGTGATTGATGATCTCATCCAGAAGTTATTTGATAAGCTTGTTTTTTCTGTGAAGAAGTCCGTCCAAGACCATTTTTAAAAAGACCATTTTTAATTTTTGTTTTTAATTAATTTTTTTGGTAGAGGCGTATACTTTGATGGTTATTAAATATGAATCTCTATGCTTATTAAAAATCAAAATCAAACTAGAAAGTATTATGAAATAAAATTTTCTTAAAATGACATTTGATAAAGTAGGAAATTATATATTCAACCTGTCACCTAAACATAAAGGTTCACATTAATATAAATTTTTTTAAAAATTACAGAATTAGCCAAGCATGGTGACCTGTGCCTATCGTCCCAGCTACTTGGAAAACTGAGGTTAAAGGATCATGTGAGCCCAGGAGTTTGAGGTTACTGTGAGCTATGATTATACCACTGCCCTCTAGCCCAGAAGACAGAGGAAGACCCTATCTCAGAAAGAAAAAGAAAAAATTAAAATGCACTTATTCTTGGAATGAATGGACTTTTAAATCTTTTTTTTTGTTTTTCTTTTTACTCCATACTGGCTCACATGCTGAAGTTTACTTGGCATGGAGCTCTGGTTCTTTTTTTTTTTTGGTTATAAAGTAAGTTTTGTTTCATGGTTTATTGTCATATGTATCACCTAGGAGTTATGATGATCTGCAAACTATTATTGAAGCAATTTAGAGGAAATTCATTTTGTGTTCTCATAATTTTTCTAATTTACTGTATTGGAAAATAAAAAGGAGAGAGGGTACCAGGGTAGCCATCTGAAGGTCACCTTCTCTTTCTGTGTGACCTGAGGCAACAGAAGCCTCTCTGGGCCTATTCACTCATCTACAATAAAAGAATATACTACATTACACAATCGCCCATGATCCTAGAACCAGTAACATTCCTGTGATTCTCCTTTCACAAATGACAACTGGAACGTGGAGGAGACTATCTTTTTATGTCACTTTACACACATCTGAGTGGTACAGCTGGCATTAGAACTATATTTCTTAATTCCTGAATCAGATATCTATTAATATACTATGTAATCCCTTTTGTGGTCAGTGTCAACCTCAGTAGAGTCAGAAAGTCATCCTCTAGTATTAAGTAACAGGCCTTTGAACTTGGCCCGGTCCTATCTGATGTTACCAGCCATCCTTGTCCAAATATTGCAGCAATTCTCTATGAAACAATGAAGGCTTTAAAATTCTTGAAAGGTGGAACTAACGAGGTGAGTTCAATAAATGAATTGCCTGTTTTTGTCAGTGATTAAAATAGTTTGTCTAAATACCATGGAAAGATTTGGTTAACGGCATATTCATCAGTGTGGGGAGGATGCTTGAAAACTAATTTTAGGCCGCAAAGGAAACATAGCATCCGCTCTATAAGTGACCTCACGAGTAGGGTAGTGGGTCTCAATGTTTTTTCTCCCACTACATACTTGGCAAATAAGAAGATGTTACTAAATAGGATGTTACTAAAATGTTTGAGATGGTGGCTGAGCTAAAAGAAGCAACCATCAGTGGTGGGGGATTTCCAGCCTCCTATCTCAGACTTTTCCCACCTGAAGTCTCAGTGACTATTAACCCCCCCTCTGTTGTGAAGGGTGGGTATGAATCGCAGACAGGTCGTGCGCAGGTGACAGATCCCCATGGGCAAATGGGACGGGCACAGAGCTATGTGCTATAAGGAAGACAGCAAACATAGAGATGGTCCTGGACACTGCCTTTCAAAACAAGGTTAAACAAATAATGTTTTAGCCCAGAGAACAAAAACGTAGAGCAATTTGGAAAACCCTCCTTGTCTAATTTTTATTATAAGTACGGGTACCCTTTCCAATTTTTTCTCTGCCAGTCTATGTAAACAATTATTCTGAATTGTGGATGGTGATAATCTAGCTACGTATACTTCGTATCATACAACTGAAACACTCTTAAAATCAACATTTTGCAAATAGTTTTTATAAGTCTTTGTTTCCGTGTTTTTTCTATTGGCAGACATGACTCACATTTCTTTCATCCTTTTGCTCTTGGTATGTCTATAGTGGGTCATAGCACACTTAATACACTTAAATGCACTATAAAAACCCAATTGAAAAAAAATATTGTAGACAATCTACTTGAAATAAAAATTCCACTCTCTCCGCCGTGCTCTGTACTGATGGTGAAAGATCAAATTCAACAATTTTCTTGAAGCTAAACTCCACCTATATTTTAATCCGCTTTCTTTTATTCTCTAGTACAGTTATGCAATTGTTTACTGTCCCCCTGGTATTGGTAATGAACTTTCCCTCATGGGGATTTGTAACTTACTGGCAATTGGAATGACTCTTCACTGCCCTTCACCGTTCATAAACAGCCAGCTCTATTTCTGTCGAGTAGATCTTCCTGGGTGTATGGCCCTTTTGGGGGCATACATTGAATCAGAACATGTAGAGGGATTCTATCTCTTAGAGAAGTTGAGACAAGAAGCTTTAGAAAAATTGAAACAGAAACATAAAAGCAAAATAATTCATTTGAAGCCTTTATTATGTTGTTGCCTGTATAAATATCTGTGTAACAAGTTCTGTCATAGAAAATCATATTAAAGGAATTGTGATTAGGTTTGTCACTTTCCAAGTGTGTGTACAAATGAGTTTCTTTATAGAAAGATTTTATTATATTCTTAAAATATCACAGAAATATAGTCTCTATGGTAGCAATAGGAAATCAATGAATGTTTGTAAGAAAAAGTGACTTTATAATGATTTTTAGCCTCCAAAAGCAACATAAGATTTCAATATTGATTTCCTTCTTATCAAAGAAAATTCTTTCTCTCTCCTTCTCTGTTTCTCCCACTTTTTTTCCCTCTCCCTCAATTATCACAGCAGAAGGTTTTAGCTGCAAGGTTCCCATTTACCATAATAGAAGTTACTTACTGAAGCCTGAGCACGTCACTTAGAAACTCAGTGGTTAACTTATTCTGTTCTATACTGTCTGATCTGTAGACTTTTTTCCTTCATACCTTTACCAGCATATTTCACAACTGCTATTTGTGTTTCTAGCCAGATTATTCATGAGTTTATTTTAAAATATAGTTAATGCATATGCAGTCTCTGTAGGATACAATAATTGACAACAGTGACATAAGTTCCATCAAAATGCAAAAACAGGTATAAACATTTGTGTTTTGTGTATATGTGTATGCTGCATATATAAGTATACAAAATACATCTTTAATTTGTTCTCTGGGAGACTAAGCAGTCTTCTCAGAAGTTAAGTTTGGAAAATGGACCTTCAACTATTGGAAGTTTCTTCTTCAGTTCAAAAATTATACTTAACAAGTAAACTAATTCATATTAATTCTTACTGTAGTTTGCCCTCCCTTTTTACATAATGCTTTTAATTCTATATTTGTGTATGCTCTAAACTTGCTTCAAATACTGATAATAACTAAATTGATCTTTATTTAAATAGAGAAAACCCTATGTATGCTACAAATGGTTTGTTTTCACAAATGTAATCTTTGATAATTTGAACTAATCTTCTTTTAACTCAGTTTATCTTCTACTTAGAAACCTGCTTAAAATGGTTATTCCCTATGCATAATCTTCTAATGTTGTGTATGCAAATTTATTCTTCATGCATAGGAAATTCTTGCAGGGAAATCCTATTCTATTTATCCAAAGTTTTCTCCTGGACTCTCCAATGTAGAACCTTGCTTTTGGCTAGAAGGGCTTCAAGGGCACTCCCCACACATTTCTCATTCTTCCCTCAATCTTACATCTAAAAGTCTTCTCCTTTTGCACTCTCCCCACAAAAATGTACTTGTAATTGAAGACAAGCTCAAGCCTTGCTTTTTCCATGAAAGCTGACTCGATCTATTCAGGCTCTAATTGATTATTTCCTAGTTTATCTTCATATGCTGCTTATTACCGCAGATATGCAGATGTACTGATCATTTCCATCTGCAGGGCGGTAACCCCTCTGAGAAGAAGAGCCTCATCCCAGCCTGGTTTTTCATTCTCATATATACACATGGGCATGAAAAAAATATATTTATATCAACTTGGAAGTCTTTAAACTTATAAGTATCTAGCTACTTCAAAGCAGAGCAACTGAGCAGATGAGAATGTTCACATATACCAGGGCATTTCCCTATCAATAAGAACTTTTAGTATCCTTTAAAAACATTAGTCAAGAGAGCAGCAAAGGGGAGGTGGGGGATGGGAATGGGTGTACTCCCACTTAATGGGCACAAAGTCAGAGTGTAGGGCACACATCCTGGGGGCGGGACAGAATGATAAGAGGGACTTTACCTAACAAAGGCAAACATTGTAACCTAATTCTTTGTAGAATTAGCTGTTAAGAATTACTATGATTATTACTTAATAATTAGTATTAAGAATTCTTAATTCTCAATTAACCCGAAGAAATAAAAAAAAAGTGAATTAAAAAATTGCTAACCCACCCCTGTGGGAGAAAAAAACTAATAAAAAAATTTAGTCAAAACATCTAGGTTATTTTATTCATTCATTCATTACGTTTTATATAGTAGGAGCTTAAACTTTTGTGCTTAGCTTGAACAATACAAAATTATAAATTTTGTAGTTCAAATATGGTGAAGCATTAGCAAATTCATGTTTTAACCTATCTTTGCCAAAGTTTATGGATACAGCAGTAAGTAAGGCTTATTATCTTTATGGAGCTTATCATATATCAACTGGAAAAATTACCATTGTTGCTTATAGGCCACTAAGAGTTTCGATTCTTATGTAGATGATGTCATGACTGGCTTTGTTTGGACACAATTCTTCACAGCAATCAGATTTTAATAGCAATTCCCAGCAGTACTGGATGAGTGAATGTCTTTTTAAAAATTAAAGGTTGAGATATGTTCCACCTTCTTTGACAAATCTTTTAAAATTGTATTATCTGTCCATTTCCATAGTGCCCCTAAACCTGTCAACGCATATTGTGCTATCTCGTAAATTAAGAAACTTTGTAATTTTTAAAAATTTTCCATGGACAATTAGTCTCCTTTCATAGCCTCCCTTCTAGTTCTCTCCCCAGTGAGACAAGAGCTGTCACCTCCAAGTTGGTGAATGAACTATTGTTTCCTGTATTCATGCACTTCTTGATGATTGAGGCTTAATTCATTTGTTCCTTAACTTTTTTATTTCCTGAATCAAAAAAGCTTTATTTTTTTAATATTTATCCCTACAGAGAAGCTGTTCTGCCTTGCCCAATGACCTGTTTTGCCTAAATTGTTTTCAGTTCCATCTGCCCCTTTGGAAGAGCAGTCCCTGGGATATGACATAATGTTCCCAAAGCTGATGCCTCATAACTGCAACATTAGGGCAGTGTTTTCTCTATTGTTTCTCTGATGATAACCTGCATATTTCTGACTTTTTTGACTTAGCAGCACAAAAGGCTTATGTGTCCAGAAAACTGAATGCAGTGACTCCACGTTAAGACTCCTAAATGAGCGCGATTATTATAATTTGGATGTATTTATTTCTGAATTCTGATCTTATATCTGTCTACATTAAAAATTATCTACTAAATTATTTATAGTGGACTTATTTAAAAATCTGTAAATCTCTATCACATTTTTTCTTTTTAATTCTCTTTTATTTTTTTGAATCAGGATCTTAACTCTGACTTCTGAGCTAGAGTAGCATGGCCATAGATCACTGTACCCTGAAACTCCTGGACTCAAACCATTGTCCTGCCTCAACCTCCCAAGCAGCTCTGATGACAGGTGCATACAACCATGCCCAGCTAATTTTTCTATTTTTTTCTAGCAATGGGGTCTCACTCTTGCATGGACTAGTCATTAACTCCTGGCCTTGAGCAATCTTCCTGCCTTGGGCTCCTGAAGCGTGAAGTTTCTAAGCATGAGCCACTATGCCCAACCATCTATCACATTTTCCCTTTGTCACTTAATATTTTGGCATGTCACACACCAGAAAAGTTACATGTTATCAAGGTCTACATTTTAAAAATTAAAGTCTTGGCTGGGCATGATGTCTCACACCTGTAATCCTGGCAGTCTAAGAGCCCAAGGTGGGAGCATTGCTTCAGCTAGAGTTTGAGACCAGCCTGAACAAGAGCAAGACCCCATCTATACTAAAAAAAAAGAAAAGAAAAATTGTTGGAGACCAGTCCCAAACTACACCATGAGTTCTTTCCCAGTGATTGGTGGGATGAGAGGGTAAGGAAAAAATAAAAAGTTAAGACACAGAAGAAAGTTTGATAATAAGCTGGGCCGGGGGCTTTCTACCTCTAAGCTTGAGGACCGGCATAGGCCACTAAGTCCGGGCTAGCTCCGTTTTTATTCCATACATCACTGTTTCAATCATCAGTCTAATGAGGGAAGGCTAAACCCTTATGTCATGGTTCTTGCTGGGCCTGCATTTTCTAACTATTTCTTTACCTAACTATGTTCATTAAACTGACTTACCATTACTTTTATTGCTCTTATTTCTGATCTTAAAACAAACAGAGCCTGGGGCAGGGAACATGGTCCTGTAGCAGGATGTCAAAGCAGGCCCCATTCAGACCACGCACACAAATCTCAGGAGTGGTGATTAAGCCCCTGGGAAGACTGAGAGGCAGAGGAGCTGGCGCTGCTGCCAGTCCTGAGAAAACAGGAGAAAGGAGACATTTTCCTCCTTGTCTTTCTGAGAGACCTTTTCTCTCTTAGCGAGGCGTAGGTGCCCGCCCTGCCTCCCACAGGTTCAGCATGCCCTGTCTATTTTCCTAGCTCCCCAAATGCACTCACTCTCCAGGGAGGGCAGTGAGACTCGCCTCCCAGTGCTCAGTGCCTCTCAGCTGAGTCACGCTGGGCAAGGGGCGAAGCTCTGGCAAGACGGTTTCTCCATTTGAAGCCTCTAGGCTTCAGGCTGTCGCTTTGCAACAGAGTTTGGGTTTCTTGCTATTGTTTCTATAGTCCAAATGTGTACATGTTTTTCTCTAATCCGCTTCTCTCCTGTCTCTGTACCCTTTGCCCGTCATCTGCAGTCATTTTCTTAATTCAATTTGTAAACTACTTACAATAAACAATTGAACATTAGTTTTAAGCTTAATAAATCCCAATTTCTAGCAATGCAAGCACATCAAGATATGACTCTTCCCTCAAGTACCCACAGGTTCACCTACAAAAATAGATAAGCGTTGTTACAGACACCTTTAGTTCCAGCCACTTAGGAGGCTGAGGCAAAAGGATTGCTTAAGCCTTAGAGTTAGAGGTTGATGTGAGCTATGATGCCACAGCACTCTACACAGGGTTAACTGAGTGAGGCTGTGTCTCAAAATAAATAAATAAATGAATAAATAAATAAATGCTATCTAGTAAGAAATCATTAATGAATCAGTTACGACTATTCTTCCCATTTTCCTTTGTCCTTTTTTATGACTTAGTATTTTCTCAGTGTTTACATAACCTAATAGGCACCAAAGATTTTCAGCTGATTTCTTTTTATTGTATTACTGCTCAAAAAACTATCTCAAAAGCCATGTTGGTGTTCTGCTTTATATTTATTGAAGTATTCGAGTTATCTACTTTAGTTTCCACTTGGTTATACTGGGCATAGATTGATTTTAACACCGTTTCAAAACTCAAGTGTTCATGTTTAGACAAATCTCCAGAGGCTCAGTCCTTTAATTCACATAAAATGACAAGTTTGTTGGCTTAGGTGGATCTTGTGTAACTCTCGTGTAAATCTTATTTGCGTGTGAAAGCCCGAAAGAACACCTTCCCCAAATTTTCAATTCTTACTTTAATTTTACCTGATAGAAAAGTTTCATAGCAAATTCTAATTTAAGAAGCAAGTATAAATTCATTCATGAATATGGTTAAGAGGTATGCTATATATAGATCCCTTTTGTTTTTAGGCTTAGCCAAGAATAATCAAAATACTTGTGGTTCTTTTTGTCCCTCAGGACTTGGAACCAAGTTTCTTAGGGATAGCATTATATTAAATTCTACTAGACAACCCTGCCTAAAACAATATACAGTCTTCACTCAACGGGTCTATAGTGGCATTTCTTGGTACAATAATGACTTAGCTACTAGTTGCCATGGGTCTGTTATTTAAACTCAATTATCTGATTTTAAAAGCACTGTTGCACTTCAGGGAAGAAAAATGCTAAAATTGCAGTGTCTTGATACTGGGCAGCTATTTTGAAAAACAGATTGTCTTCTGAAAGTTGATGCATTTCTCCTTTTTATATTTTCTAGTGACCTTATTATGCTGACCTTGTTTGCCTGAAGGAGTATCATTAATTTGTGATGTTCCTTATTTGAATGACATCTCACAGTGTCTTAGGGTTAGGGCAACAAGGCCAAAGGCAGGCCAGTAATGTCAAGGGGCCTTATTGACTTTTTTTCATAGCAAGTGCTAAGTTTTTTGCTTTTCTATAGGGAAATAGCACCCAGACTAAGGCTCTCTAAGAGAAGTTTTTCACAAACTATTAGTTAGGAGGAGGTTAACATCCTTGCAAGGGAGCTTTTGCTTTGGTTATTGCTTTTGCCCAGAATAATCATTCATTTATTTCAGTCAGAAAATGCCATTGCCAGACTTGTCACAATTATTGGAAACCAAGACTATGTTTACTGTTCACATTGGAATTGTCACCTTCAATAACATTCCATTATTTCCCTATATATCGTCAAATAGTTGGATGATCTGAGAGCATCTCTGATGACTAGGTCTCTGCTAGAACTATGGGAACCCAAAAAATGTAAAATGCAGTTACTATCTTCCTGAATGTGACCTGGACAAGTATAAAGTTTCTTTTATCTCTAGCCATTTCAACATTCCTATCATGTCCCAATTGTAGAGACAAAGACATTTGCATGTTGGATTCGTTAGGGGGGGAAGTCATCTTATTAAGGAAGTCATTTTCTAACCAGTGTTTGAGCTAATACTGTTCTTTGTCTTTTCCTCTGTTGCTTTCTCTTTTTAATTAGTTTTCCTATGAAACCTCTATTAAAAATTTTATAATTAATACAAGTTCCAAAATGAGATCATCTGAGGTATGTACTTGCTATCTAAGATGACCGTAGTGCTCGGTCATTATTTATCTTCCTTATTTTCACAACTGTCTGGGAATAAACCTCTTAAAGATGCAGAATCTTAGTTTCCAAAGTTGCCTTTATCCTACATTGTT
Source organism: Arctocebus calabarensis (assembly GCA_963573935.1). NCBI lineage: Eukaryota > Metazoa > Chordata > Mammalia > Primates > Lorisidae > Arctocebus > Arctocebus calabarensis. The sequence goes on along the minus strand of CAUYON010147906.1, from coordinate 4,480 downwards.
CTGATATTAATATAAATAACATTAATTTTTGGATAGTTAGTTGGATTCTTACCAAAGTAGGAGGGTATGTTTGGAATGGCCATGGACTCCATGGTGTATGAGAAATTTAATATCTGGGGTCCTAAGTAGAACCCCAGTCTAATTCAGGGACAGTCCTTCTCCTGGAAAAATGAAAATTATAATCAAATCTGAAGACAATGGAATGGCTGACTGGAAAAGATGAGCTTGCTCAAATACAACCAAGTAGAATTATTAATGTGAAGAATATTTGCATGAAAGATCCAGGCCATTCTTCTACAGGGCAGCTGAAACGGAAGCAGCATTGGGCACCTTTGTAAGTGTTGATGGCGATTTGCCACAGATACCAAGAATTCATGGGAAAACCAAGGTTTCAAACATGAAACCCAAATTGATCATGAAAAGGAATCTAACCTTGGTTCTGTGTCCAAATTTTGTTAATATTTTCTAACATTACATGAAAATATGAATCTAACTATATGTTTTCTATTGAAAAGTGTATGTTGGGGTCAACTGATCAATCTCTAGGAGAACTTTGGAAACCTTTACTAATAAACAGATGACCAAATTCAAGCATATAAAAAGTAGTATCATTATTATGATTTATAACTGTGTAATTTAATAGACACCCCTGAGATGTCAATAAATCCCTATTAATATCCCTTCATTTTAAAGGTAGCATTTTCTAATGAGCACAACTTTTGTCATAACCATTAATAATTTATCACAAAAACCAACACCCATATCATGGGTACTTAACTTCCAACCAAAACACATTTCACTCCGACAACTCTACGCATCATGCTCCAAAGATTATATGGACTTCAAACATCTGAACCTCAATATTGATTGATGTACAAAGATCTTTTGTGGAGGAACTTAAATTTATTTTATCTTTTTAGTTATTAAAATTATAGAAATTTATTACATGGGACTCCAAAATTGATTTTTGCTTTCTATTAAAGCTTTCATTATATGATCATCAGTGTTTTTCCTGGAGTTGGCAATATAATATAGTTATTCTACATGCAAGGATAACTCATTCTTTAATCAAGCTGCATAATTTTAAGAATTTGTTTATAAAAAAATTTGTAGGAAAGAATGCACTATACATGTTTGTATGAATAAGTTATGAGATAGGAATGAATTTTTTCATCTGCACTAACAGATAAATATTCACTGCATACTTTGGGATATGAGGATTCCAAATTGAAATATTTTAGAGCTTTTGAGACAGTGGCATTGATATGTGTAAGTTATTGATATCTTTATTTAGAACCTCTTCTATCATTAAAAAACTAATGAATGAGACTCTTTCAACTATATCATGCATAATTGTTTTTCATATTTAATTATGAAAGATCTTAATGTGCTTATTTGAAGTGCTTTTCTTTCATCCCTATGGAGAATATTAATCATAGTAGAATCTTGGGTTCATTTTTAAGATTGTACCTTGGCTTCAGCTTTTTAATTAGTCATTATATATTTTATTCTTTCTTTGAGGGCCAATTTTCTCTTTATTATCAAGGGAAAATTATGATGTTTGAAGTAAGTTTATCATTTATAGTTTTTGGCCAGATTTCATTTTTCCCATCTTAGGCTAACTTTAGAAATAGTTTATATCTTAATACATATACACCCTACAAACCTAGTAATTCTTTCTTTAAACAAAAGAAATCACTGCCAGTTTTATTTCAGATGATGATTATGCCACATAATATATCTATTATGTAAATAGTCTAGGAAATCTTTAAATTAAATCATTCAGAAAGGCCTCCCTCCAGTCCAGCAATATATTTTTTAAAATTTCAATAAAAAATCATGAGGTGAATTTTTCTAAAAATATCTACATTTTCTGTTCTTTATACTTTGCACATATTTAACCACAAGATAATAATGGGAAGTACATCTTAGTTTCATTGTAGTTGGCAGTGTTTTTTCTAGCAGAGTATCTCTGGGTATATCATTTGTTTATAAAAGGTGGCCTCCCCCAGTTCCCTGCCTTTGTTCACATATAACTAGACTGTAATTCTCAATATCATTCAATCCAGATTACCACACTTGCAAATGTTATGGTCACAGAACCAATAAGTGTCTTGTTTAAGAAAATTGCCTGAAAATTGCTTTATGTAATCAAATCAACCCTTCCCTGTTTATTGGGACTATACTCCCCTAGCTCACAAGAAATAATATAAAATGACAATGAATTTTAACTCAATCCAGGTCATCAAATAGAAACTGATATGAAATGGTTCACGTGATCCAGGCTCTTCTGAAATTGAATCTCTTTTCTCTGCTTTGCAGAACTTCGGCATTGTGAAAATTTTGTCAATTATTCACGATGAAGTGTCTCCTGTGGTATTTTTACTGGCAGAAATATAAGTATTGTTAGTGTGGCCCTCGTCAAGCAGGCAGACTCTAGATCCTGGAAAACACAACTTAGCTCTATCTAAAATTATTTTCTATTTCTATGACAACAAGCTACTCCTAGGCATTTGAGAGAAAAGTGAAAAAGAAAAGATTTTTTCCACTTCAGTTTATTCTCCCCTTCTATTCTTATACAATCATGGTCCTTAGCCAATACCTTTGCTACAGAAAAATATGTATAAATAATCCCATCACCTTTGTATCATTTTTCCTGTTGAATGTTCCATGAACTTTTACCCTCCGTCATTAGTTTAAACCTGTTGAGAGAATTCCATGGCTAAACCCAGCAAAAATTATGAACATAAAATAGCATAATAAGGACAATAAGGATTAAGTATTTTTTTTAAATTTCAACTAAGTTTTTTTTTTGGTGGCACATCTAACTACTATGATACCAATCTATGTAGTACCTAAATGAATCTAGATTTTACATAAAGTTAGTCATTTTATAGACTGTTTAAAAATCTTTTTCCTGAATTTTTACTTGTTCCATCTTAAGATTTCACTTGATTATTTAAGAGCTATAAGAAGGAGAAGAAATAATGGATGCTAAAAGCTGTAACTCCTTCCATTAGACTGTAGATAAAACCTCATAGTAATTCTTTTGCTGTGATAGAAAGCATGCAACAGTTTCTGGGGTTAGTTATTTAACCATTTATTTGGCCTTGGAAAAAATAATCTAGTTCATTTCCATGCTGCAGTGTGCCAACACTCAAAATTAAGAAGGTGAATTGGAAAAGAATTGGTTAAATAGTTGTCATAAATAAACTATATGCTAACAAGAGATAGTCATAATCAATATAATTTATCAGCTCATTCCTGTATTAGCCTCCTGATAGGAGATTCCTGGCTTCAAATCTTGCCTCCTTCCATTCTTTCCTTAAAAGGCAGCTAAAGCAATCTTTGAAAATTCAAATTTACTGATGTCTCTCCCTTCTTAAACTCTTTATTTGGCTCCTAATGATTTGGGAGGGGGGGGAAGTGCTACCTTCTTGATGTAAAAACAAAGTCCATGCTATATCCCGTTTCTATATCTATAGACTCATCTGCTGTAATAGCTCATACACTCTGCTCCAGCCATCCGAGTCGCTGTTCCCCAAAGTCATGCCTATTTCTTTGGCATCTGGGTGTATTTGTTTCCTCTTCCCAAAGTCTTCTCTGCTCCCTCTGCCTGATGAAATCATGATTATGTATTCCTCCAATAATCCTTCAAGATTTGCTCATGATCGTCTCTTCCAGGAAGACTTCCAAGAGACACTACCTTGACCCTTTCTCTGTGTCTCAGTAGCACCTGGTGCATTTTTCATATAGTTCTGGAATCATTGGTTTCCTTGTGTTTCTTTCTCTGTTAGAATATATGGATTAAAAAAAAAAAAAGAGTATAGTATTACAGTAGTCAATGACCAGTGCTCAGGTGTCTTGGATTATAAGTAGCAAGGCTTCCATGAACAAGGCTTTGTTGAATCCATGCCTGGTGAGGAGTTCTATATTCAGACCTAGGCTTTGACAATACCTCACTGTATGACCTTTACTGCACTCACTTATACCCAATCGCCTCAGTCTTTTTTCCAATGTAACAAGAGAGATTCTTGCCTCAGCTGGGTGGTTACAATGGTGAAGAGCAGTGTAAAAGTTCATTGAACTTTCAAGAGGAGAAAAAGTACATAGTTGATGGGATTATTCATTTTGTATTCTTTCTGAAGCAAGGTTATTTTTTAAGGCTCATGATTGTGTAGGAATAGTAAGGGGAGAATAAACCAAAGTAGAGAAATCTTTTCTTTTCACTTTTTCCTCAAGTCCCTAGGAACAGTTTGTTGCTATAGAAATACAAAGGGGGGGGCGGCACCTATGGCTCATCGAGTAGGGCGCTGGCCCCATATACCGAAGGTGGCGGGTTCGAACACGGCCTCAGCTGAACTGCAAAACAGAAAAATAGCCGGGCGTTGTGGTGGGCGCCTGTAGTCCCAGCTACTCGCTACTCGGGAGGCTGAGGCAAGAGAATCACCTAAGCCCAGGAGTTAGAGATTGCTGTGAG